>DWDT01001268.1:0-16485 GCA_018245595.1 Microceris scylla | reverse complement strand
GTCTTGTAATTGAAACGAGCGAGTAAAACATTAGATTTTATAAAGTCCTTTCTTATACAAAAAGGCAGGAATGGTAACCGAGATAAAAGTGAATCGGTATTTGAAAATAGATTTGGTTATGGCAGTTTTTTTTGTTTAAATTTATCACTTTTTATGCTTCCAATTATCTGCCTATATAAATATATATTTATTGAATTGACCTCAACCAAGTCACTTTAATCGGCAACGCACTTGCTGACTGCTGGGTTGCAGGTGTCCATGGGCGACGGCAGTCACTTACCATCAGGTGACCCGTTTGCTCGTTTGCCTTCTACTCTATAAAAAAATACTTAAATATTACTTACAACTCTAAAAGTTTGCGTATAGTTTTTTTTTATTAGTAGTCCCGAGAAATCCCCGTGCACCCATCGACTTTAATTATTGAGAAGGAGTGTTTTAACAAGAACAAGGAAAAAGTTATAATAACTTTGACGATGACATCATGTTTTTGGCCAAGTACGTACCGACATTCAATTTTTTATAACAGCTTTCGAATGGTTTAGGTAGTTGTTAAATATTATGAATATTTCTGTGATTTCAAGTGCGTCATAAAAAGTACGGATTTTTGGTTAAGTTCAGTTCGTAATCATTATCGACCTAACCTAGTCCACTGCTGAACCTTGTCTCCACAAGAGTGTTTTTAGCTCGTAATTCCTACGCAGAGCATGGAAGTTGGATATCGCAGAACACAACTTTTCGTAACGGCTACAATATATACATCCCCTTATATTACAACAAAATGTAGCTAAACATTAAAGAAGTCGGTTCCGTTTTGATCTACCTGTAAGGAGCCCCAATGTAGTTTCAACATGAATGAATCAACCCACTAAATAGTAAACGGGGCTATATGTATGCTAAAATATTCACGTACATGAACTATCGATTGATTTATTGGTTCTGAACAATACAACTCTACTTTGTATGTGTAATGAGAGGCGCTTAGGCAATTCTAAGGCTAGCGAGAAAGCAGCTATAAAATGCATATAAATATATTTACATAAATAACTGTAAATATATTTTTGAAAATTTGCCAAGAGGATGTAAACTCTATTTAATTTATTTAAATTTTTATGTTTGTAATCGAATATAAGTAATTATATCTTAATCTCAAAGATATTGTGAGGACAGTCGTGCGACAGTCAAAAGTATGACATTAAAGGTGTAATTAGCGCCATCTCGTATCGAATAGATTAATTTTTAAATTATGTGTTACTCGTACGTGATACATTGAGACCGCGTGATGATATTACAGCAATGTATTTGTATATTGCAATAATAAAAATAATATCTAAATTCCTAATATACTCTAAGATATTCTTAGCAACAATATAACCCTATTTAAGTTGGAAAAAACATATTTAATCATCGATAGAGCTATGTAAGCATAGCACGAAAATAGTAATCCTATAAAACCAAGGTCAACAATGACTGGATCTGTTTATTTAACTAGATGTGTCGTTTCCGCTTCGCTACCGCTAGTGTAATAATAATCGCTTGGAAACATATCATATCACTAAACATTGAAATATAAAATAATACGGCTTATATATACATATTATCTAGGCTATAATTTTCAGATATCGTCAATAGATATAAAGAGCCATATATTTTTTAGATGGAATAAATAAGTAGATACGGGCTGATGGCAGTCTTGAAAACCGGCACGCGTGTATGAAGAGTGATAAATGTAGCACAGTAACATTTGGAAACCGTGAAATAATATTAAAATAGTCATATTAACCTAATAAAAACACTTCAAATACATAAATGCTTGAAAAGAAATGTGCTTTCAATTCAGTATGTCGTAATAGCATATTTGTCGGTGTATTTTCGAAACAATTCGACCGTTTATGACTAATGAATCAAGAAATAATAAAATTATATTTCGCCTCGCATAATAACGATTATTCAAATCACTAATATTTCATACTCTATGGGCCCTTAAAGTAGCACACTTTCTCTTTACTTTCGAAGGTTTCGTACTCATTTTTTTGTCAGCTTCGTATTGATTGAAGCACGAATAGATTAATCGAAGTATCGATCGCAATGAGGACAATACCGAAATTCTCGGGCTTATCGTATTAAAAAGAAAAAGGCGTTTTGGCGGGAACTGATACGGAACGGTTTCAGTTTTAATTTTTTGTTTACGGTCAGTTGAGGTGTGTTTCTTTCGTGTTGTAGTCATCGCGTTTTATTTTTTCTTGTCTATTTTTTATTGCATGGAAGTAGGAAAATAGACATACTGTTCGTTTACTCGTGACTTCGTACTGCAGTTCATGGTCATTTTTTATACTGAAGTTCTGCTGAATTTATATCCAGCAGAACTTCAGTAGTCCATGAAGTATTATTACTTCAGTAATAGATTCATTGCCTTTTATGACTAAGTGGAAATGTCTTTTGCCTTATTTTGTTCTTTTCATGTTTAAAAATAGAATGCCACAATAAGGAAAGTAAGATTAATGCTTATTGGGAAAAACAGGTCTAATGGTACACCATACACAGTATACATACTGTTACCGCTCAGGGAACATTGGATAGCTATTACAAGACAATATTCGAATTCAAACGTATAATATTGTTTGAAAGCAATTTTAGTATCTATATTTTTTACTTTTACTTTCACGCTTTATTCCCCAAAGGGGTGGGCGGAGGAGTGTAGTATACTCCTACGACCCACCTTTTAAGTTTTAAGTCTCGCCATACACGCTCAGTTACTCACGGGTTTGGCAGAGAGCATTGTACCCTAAATATCTCCATCATAGCAGAGCCAATGAGGTTTTCTTATATTCATTAATCTTACGTCGTACACGTGACCCGGTTTTAGACACTTTTGACTTCCTGCCAGCCAGTATCCGATAAAATAATGTAAGTTCAGTTAGCTTTAGTCATTGTATACATATGTATGCGTACGCTTAAAAATCTTTATATATGTAGTTATCAATTTTATTATTCAATATTAGAACATAAATTACCGCTGTAAGAGTAAAATATTATTGGCCTTAACAGTGAAGCAACGGAACGAAACGTGCATTCCTTAAAGCTTACAAAAAAAATTCTAAGGGCAGTGAAGTCAAACCAGCACTTGGCTAGCGTGGCAGACTATGACTTTAACCTTCTCATTTTGACAGTAGACTCGTGTACAGCAGTGGAATGGTAAAATGATCAAGAATATAGATACTTACGTGTACATATTATGACGTCATTTTTTTTTTCAACCCATTAAAATTCCACTGCTGGAATACGGGTCTCCTCTCATATTGAGAGGGTTAAGGCTATAGTCTGCCACGCTGGCCAAGTGCGGGTTGGCAGACTTCACACAACTTAGAAATTTTTTATAAGATAGTAGCAAGTGATATTTAAACTTAAAAGGCACTTTTTGTAAAGAGGTGCGCGCTGTGGGCTTGAACCCGGCACCCCCGGAGTGCATCACATTACCGGAGTATATCACACAACGTATGTATGGGGAATTTTTTGATAGCAACGGAAACCTTGAACTTGCGTGGTGTAAACATTACACTGTTATTTACTTTTCCACTAGAATAGTTTAAAAGTGGTTTATGTGCCAGTTGACCGCTTCCTACGCACGGCGATGCGCCAGGAAAACAGATATTAAGTTACCTCACAATAGATAGCCGGTTTATGTTCACACAGCCACGAATAAACGTTCGCTTGCCGTAAAGTAGGTCTGTAGCCATAAAAAGCTTCGTATCGACGTTTATATTATCGTAAAAATGTATCTAGCTATCTTTTACGACTATACAATGTTCATGTTTGGAAGTAAATAGATAGATATAAATTGTCAAAGAGATTTTACGCTCGTTCCTTTCAAATATATAAATATGTTACTATTATTTAAAATAATTTTATTGTACAAATGGCAGAAAAAATGTATGGCCGTTGTGACTTTATCGCAAACCAAATGTTCAGGCGTCCGAAATATTTAGGTAGTAGAGCGAGATTAAGGAATATACTTACATATATATTCGTCTCCACACAATAAGTGCAGTGTAAGCGAGACAGACAATGCTGCAGGTGACTACGACCATAATGCCCGCCGCGGCTCCGATGGGCTCGCCTCTGGCGTTCCCATAACGCCTTTTCGAGTCCTTGCTTACTGCAGCGCCTGCTGTTGATAACGTTTTATAATATAATAAATAAAGTCATCTAATGATCAGTAGCGTCGGCGGTGCGAATAGCTGTGCCCTGCGATCTCCAACCCGCATACCCCGCGTGGAGATTACGGGCATAAACCTCCCTTTGAGGAGGCCTATGTCCAGCAGTGGACTGAGATACTAGAGAGTAGTAGTAGTAGTAGAGAGAGGTGGCTGATGATGAATGATCAGTGATCATTGCACTCTATAAATACATTGCTATCTATAAACTTCTAGAGCTAGATGTTTATTTCTAGAGCCCAAGCTGGAATACTTTCGTCAGTAAATACGTTTAGCCTAACAAAAAATATTACACGAATTTGTTAAGAGAAACGTTACAACTAAACGTCAACACCTTTCTAGGGACGAAATAATACAACAACAGTAATCATTATCTATTACACATTTTTACGCAAGATAATGTTTTCTTAATTTAGTCTAGCTCTAGATACAATAACTGAAATACCTTGACAATATAAAATAATGGAATATTTTATACACCTGTAATAATTTGCAATAATTGTTAATTGCAAGGAGTTACTGAGTTACCGTTAAAACACATTCTATAGCTATACAGATGTTATAGTTAACCAAAAAAATGAATTAAATTCTCACTTGAGGATGGAACCTAGTCGTAGGTTCAATTCTGTCTGCGCACCTGTCCATGTAGCGTAAAAACTGGTTTAGTTTGAGCCGAGAAATATCAATGTAGACTTGAGAACCTACTTTTACAGTTCAGTTTCAGAATCTAATTAAAATGACAAATACACTATTATTAACCGAGGAAAACCAATAACTTTGTGGTTATTAACAATTATTACCGTGGAATATTCTAATCATAGATATTTATATGAATGGTCGTAAGCAATGCTTAAATTAAAATATTATATAATAAATTTAGTGTGACGTGTCTACAATGGTGATTCGCTTAGAAATATAAGACAAAGTTACATAGAAACCTTGCAAAAATTCTGCTTGTGAGTCAGGCGCAAGGGGTACATCAGCACGGCCTTCTTCCGTGTCTTCAGGAAAGGTTGGCAAATCTATGTGATCTTCATTGTCATCACGAGAATGTAGCATGTCAAAGACTTCAGATCTGAAATCGTGTGACCATTTTTTATAATTTGATATAAGATTAAAAAACACTGTAGCGAGGGAAATATATAAAAAATGTCGCGTGACTCTGTATAGGACATTCTATCCGTCTCGTTGCCCTTCGAAACTTAAGACATTGTGATGCAAAAAGTAGCCTTCTCATTTTCCCGTTACTTATCGGATTACAAAATTTTCAACTCAACATAAAACATGCAAGGGGAACGAATTTATCTCCCTCGTGTTCCAGGAAATTTTGTCGTAATTCTAAAAATTTCATAAGAATTTTTTTGTTTTTAATTACCTGCTAACGCCATCTTTGTCGTCAACTAATAGTTTTAATAATGTGGCGTTGGCTTCCAATGTTTTATATCTGCTGTTATCTTCTACTTCTTTTATTAGACTTGGAAGTGTACTTTGTGCCAGTGCAGGTTCGGAACTGGTTGTGCTCTGAGTTTGACAAAACTTGATACCTGCAAATCATAGAATTATTAGTAAATATTTTGAATCCGAGTCCCGAAGATTGACTTGAAACAAGAGCATGGTAAAAAATCCTCACTTCGTTTTCATTATAACAGAGATGGGCACAAATTTTCCTTAGATAATGTTCTTATGGTAAACCCAAAGTTAATTAAAAAGTCATGACGCACGCATTAATAAATCACATCTTAATCTTTCCTATTATATTGGATAGAAATGATAAATGAAGCAGTATCGAGAATTAATATATGTTCTATGTAAATGTTAGACAATATTTTTTTATAAAATCCTTCTAAATAGACCGGTTTGAACAACAAGGCAGATTTTAATGGTTATTTAAAATAGGACCTAAGCACATTTCAATAAAGTCTATTTTTACATTTCAATTGTTTAATAGCAAGCATTCGGACAACCTCTTGCCGTAAAACAATTGCAATTTAAAAATAAACTTTTAAAATGTTCTAATAGAATATGTGTTAAAATTCTATCAATACGGCCAACATGTCTAAGTATTCTCAGAGTCGGTATATTTGAAAGGACCCTCAGATTCCGTACGACATAAGTACGTGTAACTTCTTTTAATCAGTAAACGTAAGCGTGAAGGTTCATTGTGATTGTTACCAGCTATCGCATGGTAAATATAATTATACTTATGTACATTAAACTTTGACCAATTAAATTGTTCCCACAAATGAAAATGTTGCGCATGTACAAAGATATTTTAACTCGCTTAGAACACAATTATTTTGGCCTCAGATATAATCTCGGGTAAAGGTCGCTACAGACGTCGCTATATTATAATTAAATAAATTTTGCGCATTGTGCTATAATTAATATTATAGCAAATTACCACATTGTTCACATGTCTAACGTCGAGATATATAGTATAGCTACTTATGCAGTCATTTGAGCGTTACTATAGAATTTTATTATAACTTAACATGCTATGATATATTATAGCTATGTCTGTGAAGACCTTTACACTGTAAAGACGGCTGAATACCGTTATTACTAAGCGCGCGTTTGTTTTTTTTTTAATATTCATGAATAAAACGTAGCTAGTGCACTAAATACAAATAAGAAACCGCGGAGTACCACTTAGCTTATCCAAAAGTAAACATTTTTACGTTGCGAGGTCAACAGAACAATTCAATTAGGGGGTCAGACGATGCTTCAGCGATGTGGTTAACGGTGCCTAGAAATCCGGTTTTCGAATTTTGAAACTGACAGTTAAACGCTGTGAAGCTTTGGGTGGCGTAATGAATCATTGGTAAAACCATCCGCTTTGTGATACTCTGGTAACCTCATAATTCAAAGTGAAAGTACGTAACTGAGCAAGACAAATCGATTGAATCTTTTATTTATAAGTTGTTTTGATGTTTAGCAATTCTTCTTTGTCTATGGCTAGAGTCCGAGTTGTAGCTGTGACATGTGATTAAGAGTTGATTGGACACGCAAGTAAATTGCTAACTTATCGGTAATGTCCACCACCATTACCCTGTCAAGACCTATTTCCGTTAGTATGTTGATCGTGATTTACAGTCGTCACGGACGGAGCTAGGATAGTATAACTAGAGTACTATAGCAAGGCATATTACGATATATTCTAATATATTTGCTATATAGTTTCTACTCTACTCATAAGTGACTGCAAACGTAGCTATATATAATATATATGTATATAGCAAGGCATATTTTTGTATAACAAGACATATTTCGGTATACCAAGAAATTATTGCTGCAGATATTTAGTGACCGCAAGGACATGTATTATAGCACAGCAACCGTCTGTGGTAGTTTTTATAATCTGTTATAATTATATTACAGCACACTATATCAACATATATTATAGCGCCGTCTGTGAAAACCTTTAACGTTAGTTGCATAGAGTTTCTTTCCTCAGTATGTTCGTACACTCGTGTCGTGTATCTGGGACCTGTTAACTGAAGTCATTAACATTTCTAAATGAATACCACTCGCATTAAGTGTTCTCGGAGTAATGGGTTTACTTTTTACATTTTGAATTAATTATGTATACATGTTAAGTCGTGATCTTGTCCACACTGCACTTACTGCTCGTATGCATATTATGTTTATTTAAAGTGTTCGGTGATAAGACACATGCATTAAATGTTGCCAGCTTTCAATATGTCCAGTATAGTTTAGTAGATGGTAATTGGTAATAATATATATTTTGGTATTGTGACACTTTATAAGATGTGGAGGGTACATATTTCGTAAGTACTCGTAGATAAATAATTATGTATATATGTGTTGTCACCAACGATTTTAATTACATGATAATGCAAGTTGGGTTGTCCAAACAAACGTTGACCGGTCCTTACGGAACACTCGTTATCGCCGCATGGTTTCCCACACATTTTTTTGATGAAATGGGCACTTCTAGCCACTTGATGCTACTCAGACGGTCGTATTGAAAATAGAAAAATAGTCTTTTTCTCTTAATTTTAAATTATGGCACCCGCGTGACTGATCGCAGGTTAAGCAAAAAGTAAGTTAAATAATCGTTCACTCGGATGGTTTTGTAAGATACATGTAACGAGTAAGTTCCGACGACCGAATGGTTGCGGACATTACGATTCTAACCAGCGCGACCTACTCGTGAATCTATCTAATAGTATTGGTGAATAGTGCAGTGTCTAATACATGTAACTCCTTGTCATATTGAAATACCAATAGACTCACCCTCTATTTCATGGGACGTATAGTAAGAACTGGTGGACTAATCGGAGCATTATACTTCTCGGTCTACCACTTCGAGAGAATACAGGCGTAATGTTATGAGGTCTAAGAAAACACTAAAATACAAATTTCTCAATGGCCCGATCATTTGTGACTTTCTTAATACATTATTAATATACATATATTAGGAGCTTTTACTAATGAATATTGACTCGTGTTTGTCCTTTTAATAAGTTTAGTTTCAGGAACAAGCAAAATTAAATAAAAATCTGAATTTTCGGCCACAAACTCACATTTAAAATACGAATCAAATGCACTATTACGTGTCCACACTTCATTGAGAATTATTAATAATATAATAAGTTTCTATTTCACAGCGTGTGAATATAGGTACATAGATATTGAAGTTTTCTCATACATTTGTACCAAGTATTAATTATGAAAATACATTTTAAAACCTTTATACTACTATACACACCTCACAAGGGACCTGGCAGATAATAAAGTAATAATGAAAAAAATGACTCATAATATTACCATGTTGCTTTGTTACGAGATTGCTGATTCAAATGAAAATAACTAAATAAATATTTCTACGCGATATATTAACTTAGATTAGGTTGTAAAGCCTTTGTTTCTGGCTGGCGAAGGCGCTACAATTTTCGCACGGCGCTGCCCAGCTGCCGGAAGAACCGATACACTGCTTAATGCAGTTTCCGCGCAGCACTGATGCAATGTGCAGATTGTGCGCTTTGTTTTCATTAAATCTGATGCTATTCACTGGAACGTGATCCATAGGAAACTGCTTAGCTCTTTATATCACACCTCGTAAAGATTATTATGAGTTAGTTGTAGGTATATTTAAGAATTTGAATCGGTGTATAGCAACTATATTCAATAGCGGCTAAATTGTTGAGCAGCTAACGAGGTATAATGACGTATTCATTGGATATATACGTTTTTGTCAGCTAATAGAGAGCAAAGAGCAGCTCAATGTAAGGAGGAACCATCTCAAATTGACCAAAACGACTGGCGTCCGGTTACAGAATTGGATAAGTGCTTGGAATTTTTTGGACGAAGATAATAAATGGCTCATTCGTTTTTGTAAATTGCGTTCCCTACATAACATTGTAATGGTTATTACGTCAAGAGTTGAAAATATATCCCGGCGATGAAAAAATTTATTACAGTATTACATATTGCATTTGTAATTTTATTTTTATAAAAAAAATGCTAAAGGTTCAATAATGCGGGATTCACTAAGTATTAACCCCATTGGTATTCGTAAGAACTTTCTGCATTAAACCAACTCGAACGCAAAATGAGTAAGTGAACTCAAACACAAAACCAGTTGAGCAGCGTGATATAGTCTATAGGTATACAGAAGGGATATTGAAAGTGACCAAGATTTCTCGATGGACCAACGTCGACGCCTGATGGTTAATGTATAAGCCGTAAACTTCGTAAGTAACGATGTGAAAAGTTTTAAAATAACCGATTTACAACAAACCTACTTTTAAAAATAGTGTAACGCATTCATTAATTTCGTAGTGAAGGTTTAATCGAAAGTGGCAAGGCTTTAACCGGTTACTGGAGAAATCACAAACAATAAAAAATAAATGGAATTGTAAGTGATTATGGTTTATAATAGGTGTTTATTAATTTAAGTTTTATTTTAAGCTTGTTTTATATTACATAAATTCTTATTTTAACCAGATCGGTATTTTCTTAGGAGAAAAACAAACAAAAAAAGAGGCCAAAATGCAAGGATCTATATTAAAATGTCATCTTAATTTTTAATAAAATCGATTGCTATTAATTGTAGCAATGTTATATTATAGTAGCAAAACAAAACGTGCATAGTTTGCATAGCAGAGATAATAAATATGTATGTATTGTAATTATTATGTAAGTATAAAATGCAAATGATTTACGGTACCTTAGGTATTAACAGGATGAAACTAATTAGATTAGATTATAGATGAATAATTAGCATGTTAACTTTGTTTTGTCTGTGCTCGCATTAGCGTTTAACATAAAATCTAGAATGAGGTTACCCGAGATACTTTTATCATCTGATCTCGATGCGGTCATTGAGATGGAAAGGCCACGCTAAGTACATAAAAAACTAAGATTGAAATCTCATTCATTCATGGGCATCTGTGACTTATGTGTGACTCATTATGTAAATTTTACTCAATGTCCTACTACACTACTCACATTTACGTTACTCGTTACGTAGAACTAAAGTCATACCTATTATTTTCGTGTAAATTTTATGTGCACATATAATTATGTATGCGCTAAACGCCTTAAACGCTTGACAAAAAAATAAGTTGGCTATGATTCATACCGTTCGTTCTGTGAATCTGTTATTGTATCAGATGCAATTAAACTGTCATTAGTGATACCTGTGACGTGCCGACACCTAATGAATAACGATGAAGCCTTTGAAACGGAAAATTATTAAGAACCTTAACAGGATATGACGTAATTGAATATGAGTATAGGGTATATACCCTGTGATTTATAACTTCCACATTTTTTTTGTAGAAGCATAAAATAACATCACACCCGTAGTCCCCCAAAGGGGTAGGCAGAATAGTGTAGTAGGTAAGTAGGTACTCCCATTATTCACCAGTTAAATAATAAGTGGAATAGAATACCATATAATAAAAAATGAGTATATTGCAATACATCAGGCACAAATTTAGATTCCGTGCAATTACTGGGAATTTCAGGGTACAAAAATCCAATAATACTTTGCTCGAATCGGGGATTGAACATAGAACCTGTTGCCCAGTAGCCGCTTTATTGGTATACCTTATAACGTTTCTTTATTTATATACGTGATAAGCGTAGTATGTTTCCATGTACCGGCATGATATAATTGGTTTTGTAAATACGGAACTATACTAATACAAACAATCTCCACCAAGGCTTAACAACTTTACTTATTTGAACCTAAACACCATGCAGCCATTAAACATACTCGTATATGGAAATATTTTTCCGCGTGATAATTACGAGTACATATGTATCTATGAATCTTGTTTTGCCGCACTTCACTGTTACCCATAAATTGTATTTCATGTATCAATAAAGTGAAATCATATTTGTAGCGAGTGCATTATCTTCTAAAGTGCTAATGTGATTAATTTCTTCATATCTATTTTTATCATTCATGTTTTTGATACAAAGGACGTACAATTAGCGAAATTTTAAATAGTATTTTTCTCGATACTGTGATACAAATTGTTACGAGTTTTTTGATCTTTTTCATTAGTAGATACTAATCTCGTAAGAAGTCAACATTTCACTTACTGGCATTAAAGTGATAAAATAAGACATTGAACTTTTTATGATACAAATATTAGTGATAAATATTATAACATTGGAGTAATATTATATAGACGTATAATATATAGAAACAATATGATTATAATCGTACATATTATATCCGATGAGTTTTATTGTATGTTAGATTCAAGTTTTTTCTTTCATACAATTCTAAAGGTCGTAGGTTCAAACAAGACAATAGCGCTAGCGAGAAGAAATTTTTTTTAAGTCAGTCGTTATAGCTGTAAGTTAGTACAATAAAAGGCTAGTTTTACGTAGAGATAAGATAGAATTGTAAAGTGAATCGATCGATACCGTTGATAAAGAAATGTTTTGCATACAGTTGTTTTGTTATATATAATATTTTCAAATTGGTGCATTTTCAATTGGTAAAAGTATGCGAATGGTATATAATATCATCACTTTATTTCATATTCACCTTTATGTAAAGTATTGGTGTGTAAAACGAACAAAATCTTACCCAACACAGCCGTGATGATCAAACACAAGAAACGATACTGCGCCATTTCAAACACGGGTCCTGAAAACGAAACGGCATGGCTATTGTGATTCAAATAGTTTAATAGATGTTGTATATTTTATACTGAATTTAATGAGTAAACAAGTATTAATAAAACATATTTGGTTTTCTGTATTTTTAGGC
Source organism: Microceris scylla (assembly GCA_018245595.1). NCBI lineage: Eukaryota > Metazoa > Arthropoda > Insecta > Lepidoptera > Hesperiidae > Microceris > Microceris scylla. The sequence goes on along the minus strand of DWDT01001268.1, from coordinate 4,017 downwards.
TATAACTATACAAATTTGTTTTAATAGAACAACGCAGTAAAATTCAGTTCTCTACGTATTTTTAATTGTTTCAAGACTGAAGCGATAATTGCTTACAATGTTTATATTGTATTGGTGTAGTGTCTATTACTAAAGATCTTCGTTTTGTATAATTTAGTTTTTATCTCGTTTATGTTAATGTGTGTAGGTACTTATGTTTATGTTAATGTCTGTACGTATTTAGCTGTTCGGACTACATTTTTCACTGATAACTCGGACATTTTCAAACGTTATGATCACTTACCACAATTTCTTTGTCATTATTAGAAACAAGTTGTTTTACATGTATTGTATTTAGGCACTGTAGTTGTATTGTTAGTCATATCATTAAAAATGAGCTAAGATATCTAAAGTAAAAAATTATAAAAGTCTATGAATTCCTAATATGATTCTCACTGTATTAGTATCACTTGTATTACGTAGAAGACTTTTTCTTTAGTTGTGCTGTTAGTAACATTATTAAATAGGATTCCAAGTGAGACAAATAATTGCGCTTTTGGCTTACAATTTTCATATTTATCTAGATGTATTATTTATATTTCAAACAAACACGTTATATCGCTTTGGTGTTACAGTACCTAACAAACGAGATCACCATTAATTAAAAATAGCCTCGCTATATATAAGATCAGTAAATTGTAGTCAAGTAAGAACACAAGAGCCAAAGACTTTTCAAATCTAAATATTAATGTTAAATTTGTCGTATGTTTCTGATCCTTTTATCCCATTTGACGTGTTAAATGCTTATGTTAAATTTTCTTCACATAGCTACTGGTAAGCCCAGATACAAGTATACTTTCGCAATGCGAATCCTTAGAACCAGTTCCCTGGTGAGTAATGTGGTATACAGTAAAGTACCTGGGATGGTTGGGGCGGTATCCGACGAAAGGCACGGCGAGAGCAACTTAATTAAATGTTCACTTGCTTTTGTCACTTGTTTTGTTTTTCACGAGATAAAATGTGAGGAACATAGAACGTGTACGTCTGGCGGCTGTTCGCGGCACTCTGCGGCCTGCGCCTGCGCAGCGCACCCGTGTGCGCACCCGTCGCGGGAGCCAGTCCGCTGACCTCAGTGATGCAGGAAGCTCATCCGAAATCGCATTGGATGCGGTATCCACCACCATTGTCGATTTGTGAACGCTCACTTTTTTCACGTTTTTTAGTTTTGACTACACTGAGTCATGAAATGGTTTGGAATTTTGTTGGATATAAAATGTTTGTACGCTTATACTTTTAGTATTCAAACAGACCAAGATTTTAAACGCTCTATTCCTTGTTGACGGCAAACAGAAACTTAGGTATTTAGACTACACACCCTTTTGTTCGCTGCACATTTGGAATACTGTGCTCGCGACACTTTTGCTCCCAATCTGAATATTACGTCTCGTCCGACATTCACATTTGGAATATTTCTGTTACTTGAACTTTAGTTTTGATTATCCGTCGAGTACATTAGCTGATTGTGGCATTAGCGTGTTGTGTGTGTTTTGTCACGAGCTATTCATGCGCCGCTTTCTTACTCTGTGTTGGTGACCGCTCTCAGGAGTTGAACTCCGCCCCTTGCGCCCGTGTAATTTTCTACTCTTCTAGCATTATGCCGATAGCTATGCTATTACTCTATAGAATTTTAATAGCTTTATTTTCAAATTCAGATCTTCAGAACGTAAGCTCAGTATCATTTAGATAATTATGTATAATAGTTTTAGAATTTTTCATTATCTGTTAAATGCATGAATGACTTATGCAAAAATAAAAAAAGAATAAGACAGAAACCGTCAATTTCAAGCACATAAATAAAATGGACACCACCCTTAGAATAATGTACAATTAAATGAAAAAATAAACCAGTTAAAATGTTAAAATAAAAATAAAAAATCTGTTAATTACCTACCAACACTAGACACATATATAGGAATGCTGTTGTTTTCAAATAACGTAATTGTAACCTTGTAAGGTTTCAAAATGCGTTGGTGTACATTCATAACAAACAAAAATAAAGAGTATGAAAATAAAGAATTCGATGAAATTGCGAAGAAAGAAAAGGCTCTAAATTTAAGAGAAAAAGAATTGTCGAGAAGAGAAATAAAACTGAAACAAGAGATTGACGAATTTAAAAAGCGTGCCAATGGCAGAGCGAAAGCGGAGTCGGAAGCAATGGCGGAATTGCATGCGGCGCGCAAGAAACTGTTACTCGCCATGAAGTCAAAAAAGAAAGCCCAGAAATGCAACATATGCAACTCTAAGCCTAAGAAACAAATAAAAATTCTAAGCGGTGCATTTAAGGAATCTAAAAAGAAATTAAAGCTTGACAACTATGGTAATCGTTTTTATTTCTGTGAAAGACTTTTAACATCTCCGTGTTTTTGCATGAAAGATAGCCTGTTAAAATCAATATTGTATACCAAAGTATTCAGACCGAATTCCAGCTACGTTCCGAATATATATAACTCCTGTTGTTACAACCCCACAAGAAATACTCCACGTAAGGTGAGGAATTGGAATTCAGCGGCAGGGGATTGTTATATAGCGTCTCTACGTAGAACTCCACAAATGTGGATTTACCATCGGTGGCCGAATTACTATCCCCACTATCTAAGTACCCGGAATTTATGGAAAAATGTTGGGTGTTTTATTTTATTTCTGGCTGGCTTTATATTTTGGTTGCCAATGTTCCTCTGCTTGGAACTATGCATATGTCTCACATGTAACTGCTGCTGTGATAGCTAATAAATATAAATGAACGTGTGTCAACACAATACCGTTATTATTTGTTATCATAACGAACATTCCAGAAACCTTACGCAACAAGCGTTGGACAGTCTCATTGTGAACACTTTTTTTTTTTATTTAGGCGGACAATATAATTTATTTATCGTCGGTAACGAGTCAGGAACTGGTACTATCATCACGTAAGATTCGGGAACCGTTAAAAGAAATATGTATAAGCACACCGTAGGACAAGTGGCAGGCGTATCAGCAATATTTGTTCGGCTTTAACTGTGATTACAATATCTACAGGCGATGATTACAAATTCTTATCTGCCATAACACTCTACGTACATATATTCCAATCGGCTATGACGAATATATATTTTTTAATAATTGTTAGTAATAAGTTAAGTGAGTTTTGTTACACACACACACTATCAGCCCATCATCGTCCACTGTTATAGGCCTCCTCAATGCCACGCCACTGATCTCGATCTTCTGCTCTACGCATACAACCACTGCCAGCCACTTTACTTATATCGTCACTCCACCTAGTTGGAGGGCGTCCTACGGTAATATTAAATGTTTCCTAAATATTTATACATATATATGTATATGTATATAAAAAAAAAGAAATTTATATTACATAAGTATTGGCTTAACTCACGTGCATTGTTCGGGATGGCCCGACTAGTTTCGGACCTGTACCAGCTCCTTCCTCATGAGCTCCCACCGTTTGCAGTGAGGTCGTGGAAGAGACAGCGCTCTCGCAGCACATAAAACACATGTGAGTTAAAACGGTATATATAATATAATCATGTCCTACGGTAGGTTTGCTAAGTCGCAGTCTCCACTCTAGAATCCGTTAGCTCCAGCGGCTATCGGTTCTGCGACAAATGAATTTTTTGTTACAATGAATACAAAAAAGAAATGTGTGTGATTATTGTTCACTTAGGTTCTTAAGTGACTAATAAATTTATTGATTGGGAGAATTTTGAAATTTATATCTTCATCGTAAGGGATTTTATAGAGGTCGAACAAAGTGTGCTTGATAGTTTTTAGTTGAAAAATAATAACGATACACTGTCATGACGGGATGAAAATATTGCGAGCGAGACCTTTCTTAATAATGCCGTTAAAGTCATTTACATTTATGAACAGACTTCTATAGTAGTAATGTGCAATGCAGTATTGTGTAGTCTAGCTGATAACAAAGACAGAAGGGACTCGGCACCCGTACAGTTGGACTTTCACATCTTGGCTTGTTAG
>DWDT01001267.1:0-16488 GCA_018245595.1 Microceris scylla | reverse complement strand
ATTTCATTATAGATTTTTTCACTACCAATAAAAATATTTATTATATAGGTATATTTAAGTAATTAAGAAAGATATATAAAAAAAAGGTGTTTACTGATCTGTACTTTTAAATTTTATACCGTTTGTGGATAAGCTCGCTTTTTACTTTTAAATATAAGGACAGTTTTTTTCGTATACCTATTTAAAAATTTCATTATAGATTTTTTCACTACCAATAAAAATATTTATTATATAGGTATATTTAAGTAATTAAGAAAGATATATTATGTAGATAATAGGTACATTCCTGTCTACGCAAACGACATAACCATTACAATGTACCAAGTTTCTTGTTGAGAACAAAGGATTCCGCTGAAACAATTCGAAACTTCTGGAACCCAATTGTTATCGCGCTCGCCATTTCCGTGTTCCATCTTGGGTTAAAGCAGTGTTTGAATCGAAATTTCTTATTCTCAACTACAACTCACTTACCCATTTCATCTATTTACAATTGAAAACTGTATATATAGCTCGCGTGAATATACCTATACATTTTAATGTGATATTGTTATAAGTCAGTTATATTCATATTTTACTCAAATGTTTGCCTAAAATACGAGTATATAAGAACGTCAGGAATTGCTATGCCCATATCAGAAGCTACCTCTTCATTATTTTACGTATTCTTGCCTCTTACTTACTAACATAATATTTTTTATTATGTTCTTTATTCGATAAAAGATTTTTAAAACAATTTAATGTTCTGTTATCATACGAATACATTTTTCATTTTTGTGAAATTAACAATAAGACTTTGATAAATTAAAATAGGTATCATTAATTAAACGTGGTAATGCTGTCAGTGCTTTGGGAGCCATACGTCACAGGGACACTTTAGATGAAGATTTGTTTTATAAATTTGTTTTTTTTTTTAAATTACCAAATGTTTATAATTGTATACACATAGGTCTGTAAGTAATATAAATAAAGTATTTATACAGCAAATTAAACAAATATGTAGCTACGTCAAAACATTTAAATTGTTCAGATAAGAGGACATCCGATAGACCGCACACAACCCGCAGTTCTCGGTAGCATAATCGAACCATTTCGATGCAAAATAGGGCTCGCTGAATAATCGCTAGAATTCAATACTTCAGGGAAGACAATTGAATAAGAATGCCATTTTGCCATTTCGAAAGCTGGAGTCGAACGCGAATTTATTCAAAAAATGTTGATCACCGATTGTTCAGAGTTGAATCAAATCGAGTGTGTGTTACAAATCATGTTTTTCCCTCCCACACAATAACTCTCGCTATTCGATGGAACCATATATTTTTGCTGGACTACGATTTGTACAATTGTATTTCTGACAGCTACATGTATCACGTCCGTGAATAAAGTGAAAAATGTTGCATATTTTATACGTAGATACGGTCGTCAGAGGAGCTACTGGAAAATGGTTGGTTCGTAGGCCGTGTTTTGTTTTTACGTTATGGTTTTATTTTGTCAGTTCTTAACATTTACTTTACTAAAATATACCTGATAATTGATGGTATTACAGACACTCAATATCATCATCAGACTACTCCCGTCCACTGCTGCACATAGCCTCTCCAATAGAACTCCACTGAGCCGGATCTTCAGCTCTTTCAACCACTGCTAGCCACTTTGCGTATATCGTCACTCCACCCAGCTAAACACTCAACGTACCTATATTTAATCAATGCGTTTTAAGATGCAAAAGGAATTTTTTAAAACGTTAAAAGTTCTCAAAAAAAATTCTCTTAAGCGTATGATGTTTGCCAACCCGCACTTGGCCAGCGTGGCAGTCAATGGACTTAACATTTCATTTTTCATTTTTCATCCCAATAGTGGCACGATAAAAGGGCTACAAATCATTTGAACAGTACGTAATACACGTTTTCTTTCATAGTAATTATATGAACTAATTACTGAGTTTAACCTTTAAAATTTGCTCTCTGTAAGATATATGTACATATACTCGTATCTGTAACGTAAAAACTTACCATAAATATGTATTGTTAGCTTTAGAACCGATTTTGTTTCCGTTCTATTGGACATTAGGTAATGTCTCTCCCTAAGGATTAGTAAATAATTGTGATATAAACCTATCTAATCTATTGAAATCCAATTTGACTATAATATCCTATAATTGTATTAGATAATACCCGACTAATTGAACATTGAGTAAACACCATCACGTAATTACACTAATGTGTGTATTACGTACTCAGCACCTGCCGATAAATATTGATATTGAGATGCAAAGGCAGATTCACATTGACTTCAAAGTATTAAGGAGTATTAGTCGTGTTATTTATACATAAATAAAACTTACCACGTGTGTTTCTTTCATAATTATTTCTTTCATAATAAAAATAATTACTTTTCACTGTAATTATTGTTTAAATATCATTATATTTATGTCACGTAAAACCATAATCATTGATAAATTTTGTAAAGCCATTAATTTTGAAAGCCTTGACAGTTTCCTCTCCATAATTTGTTCACTCAATGTCAGAGCACTTAGCGAAGCAATTTCTATACAAACTTTGTCCTGTAAAGGTTGTATTTTCCCCAACGGTGTGCAGCAGCCGTAATATCATCTGAACTAAATTACAGTAAGCCATCGTAATGAGCGTGGACACAACAGTAAGTACATAATCTATATTGATGTGACCATTAAAGTCTTTCAGCGGTAGACTCACCTCTCATTAAAGCCAAGAGAAGGTCTGGAAGGTTAAGTGAATTTAAATTCTCGCCTCATTGATTTAGAAAGATTAATGGGACAATGTTTCCGGACACAAAGCGGATTTGTCAGTTTAAGCGCAAATGTTTTGATGTATATTAATGTATATTTAGTGTCTTGGAGCTTGGGCGTTTGTGACAAATGGGGTTTTGGGTGTAAATGCGTAAGCTTGCGTCTTCATGGGGTTGAACTCTCTGCACGCTGAGATCAGCAACAGAGAGATTTCCAAAATAGGGCAAATGTAACTGTTCCGCACCTATTACATGAAATATGCGTATTTGGATATTCGTATAAGTTATTTATTTGATTTAGTGTATCTGCAAAAAATCCCAATTATATCTCAAGTAACAATTTCAAGACCATTTTTACTCATATTTATGGTAAAACTAAATATTAAAGTGACGCATTTTTAATATTTAGTCATTAAATGTTTAAAAAAAATTAGGTTTTTTAATAACTTTTATTTCCTTCTTTATAATAAGTCTGTATATGACTCATTAATGGAAAATTTTGAAATAATTATAACGATATGCCCCAACCGCAACCCGCAGCCATAGACCTTGTTGCGTACACTAGGGCCACATTCGATCTTTATTGAAAGCAATGAAAATTTTACTGGCACATGCAACACAAGCTGCGAGAGCTCTTCCTACATCGCAACCGCAGCGCGCCACAGTACACCGTGCGAAAGGCAGGCGACTTACCGTTTATTATTGCCATAAAATTAACAACACATTGGAACAATTAACTTAGTATATTTATACCCTCATTACTAGTTCTAGGTGTGGTTTTATTAACTTTCCGGTGCAAACCTATTGAGGAAATTGCCTATAACCGAATAGTTATCGTTTGTGTATTGTAGTACACCACATGTAGGCTTTAGTAATGCTTCAAGGTAATATTTTGTATGTTCCAGATCTTTAAAGGTGAACGCAGAACAATGTTAAATGATTATATTATTGTATCCTATAGTTGTTAGCTTCTAATTAGAAATATAACTAATATTATGTTTATTTTATTCGTAGTCTGGCCTGCATACTTTATCAGTTGGAATGTGTTCATTATTTTTAGGTTTCAAATGTAATACGAGTGCTACATGGAAGTCATGAATTTGCAAGTGATTATTATCATTAACATTGTATTTATCCTTACATTATAATCCTGTAATCCGTATTGCATTCGTCTAAGATGAAACAATTAACTCTAAAGCAAATTGTCGATGGAAACCTCCATATACCTTTTGTGCAATATTGAACTAAGAAAATCATTAGTTACATAATGGATCATTACCTCACCGCTTCTCTTGACACAACGTCGTGTCTTGATGACTCGTTTTTTATACTATGTAAATTAAATTATCATCTACAAACACCCACACTATTGAAAGTGTGTTATAATTGCCTTGCGCCCAAGAATTTATCATGACAATTAATGACGTTTCCGGGATAAATGTTCAGCTCTGTCAACGAGTCGAATGGGAATTTTATCATTCACTCTCGTTCCGTCAATCATTGATGATCAATTCCGATTAGTATTACCGTATTTAGATAAACGTTCTAATTTGTCGGCGTCAATTGTTTTAGCCGTAGTTGTCTTTATCGGTCTTCTGAATAGTAGTAAGAAAACACTTAACTACGCGAGAAATGCCATTTTCATTTCGGTCATAAATAAGTTATATCTTGGTAAATTTAAGGTCAAATTATGTTACACATAACAAGACGGATACTAAGCGAAACCCATGTTAAGTGCTATAAAACTTTCCCATCTCCAACTGATACACATACCACAGGAAATGCACGTTCTAACTTTGCGCTTTGTCACCACTTCTCCGCGCGCGGAACAAATGTAATTTTGGTTCTCGTTAACATATTTCCCTCTCTTTTCCTTTATTGTCGTCTTTGTCGTACACAAAGACTGCGAACAAAGCATTAAGGCACCTAGCATGCTACGATGTTGTTGTAAAATATCCAGAAGTTAGTTTTCTGCATTTCCAACAAGAAAATGACTAGAATGACAGCTCCAACTGAACCTTTTTATGTTGCAAAACTACTCTACATACATTTAACTTAATGTTCCTATATTATTTCTCTACATAGTGTATTAATTCCTTTATACGTATGTATAAAGCAAATGTGTCTTATACTACGCGCATGATAAAATCATATTACGCATTTCTATATTTGATTGTTTAATCAATGATGATGTATCCAGGACAATTGTTATAATATTTTAGCTTTTAGAAACACAAAGTATTTGTTATTATAATATTTCATTGCTTGGAAAATCACGAAAATTCAAACTTCTCGATGGAACACGCCCGCTTCGTGCCGCTATTTCTAAGCAAAATGTACCCCGCTTAGTTTAATTACACCCCCCTCAAAAGATAATGTTTTCCTGTTATGGCGATGCTCTTTTGTTTGCTATGCTATTAATCGATGAGGTACAGCTTTTGTTTATACACCCTTTGTATAATTAACGTTTTGTCTTACAAAAGGGCAAGTTGTTCAAAATTATTTGTATAATTATTTTCGCCTAACGTACCACTATCACGCAATTGTAAACTATTTTTTGTTTATTTAACGAGGACCACCTACTGTGTCGCACAATGAGCGTGTCTGTAGCTTAATGCGCCAACAATTGTTTATTTTGTTTGAATAACATAATTACCGCATTTTTGGTTTTTTTTTTTTTCATACAACTAACGAACTAAAAATACCGGTAACTAGGACTGTAGCAGTGTTATTGCGATGTTTAAATAATTAAATACTCTTGGACAATACTGGCGCCACCACCGTAATAATAACCCACGACGCTGTGATATATAGATCCGCTATCACAGCCGAGTACGATATTAAAAAAACAAAAATATCACAGTTTAAAAAATATACTACACTATTTTCAATACCTACCTGAATTTTAAGTGGACGCATAAACCGATGAATGTAAAAAAAAATATAACAATATGTTACAATCATTAATTATGTGCTCGTATATGCTTGTAAGGAAGTAATTGAGTATGAATAAATATGTAGGTGTCATTTATGAAATTTTGAATGCTTTTCATTAAAATTAGCATTCCGAAAATAATGAAATGATTTTTTTTTAATCATTTTAGTAGGATCGTGTAAGAAAAATGAATAATTTAAATGCAAATAAAACACATAATGGACGAAAAGTAAGTGAAGGTCTATTCTGGTGGAAGCTACCTGATAAAATAAGTCATGTGTTGTATTTTAAAGAAAAATGAGTTTCCGAAAGTCTAGATGTAAGTACTGTAAACGACCAATACAACACGAAACAATGAATAGTTTAATAGATCAAAACTGCGAACGAAATTGCAAATTCAAAATCCAGCGACATATTTGGCTGCAGTTTAAAAGCATGTTTTAAACATCCAACGCAGGCAATCGCAAATAATCTCGACACCGCATATTTGCGTCGGCCGCAATAAGATGAGGGTACCTGAAAGACGAATAACTTTTAGACGGCTCGGTGTCGTCGGGTAGCTTCAAAACGCAAATATTTAACAAGCCATACCCTTCTTCGTCTCTTATAACGTACGAATATGACTATTTCACTCGTGATTTTTGATAATTCTAATTTCTTTACATACTTTTACTTTAGATATATTGTTTAAGACTTTATAGGTTCTAAAGTTATAAAGTTTTTAAAGAGTTTACTAGTATTTGTACAATTTAAATATATGTGAGAGGAAACCCGTGTCTAACAGTCAAGCAATAAAAGGGTTGATGAAGATGAAATGTACTTCAGGAGTAATCATTTAATAGGTATTCAACTTTTAGCCATGAACAGGGTTTTTGAGGAATTTAAAGTGAGTTTACTTATTCGAAGTTCAACGATAGAGAACGGATTTAAAGTTGAACCGGTCGACACATCCTGACGGCTTTATTATCGCCGGGTTAGCTGGCAGTTTCACGTCTGTGCAAGGTGGAAAACTTTATCGGCGGTGGCACATTGGCGACTTTTTCCGGGCAGCTAGTGATTGATAGTCACTACACTTGGAATGTCGCTTCGGAAATGAGAACACGCAAGTCGGCGACATGTTGCCGAGTAACACGCGTGGGTGCAAATCGTCGATATTATTCTTTTTAAATAGACCGTCGACCATGACACAACACATCGGGTTCGGTGTGTAGTGCGCTTAAGATTACTTTTTTACACGTAACTATATAAAATATATACCTACATATTTAGTTTTTCGTAAATATTTCATCTCTCAATGACTTAGTATTTTAAAAATATGTATAATTTTCGGAGCGAGAGGCTTAATTTCAAACCACTTATTATATCATTTTCGGGTCTTCATTGTCGATTCTTCTTCAACTATGTTATATCATACATTATTTCTAATTCTCTTTAATTTTTTTTTCATTCTTAGTCTTGCCAGTCTCGTCTAACGTGCCATAATCGTTGGTCTAACCGTATCTAAAATGACCACCCACACAACACAAAAGATTCAATTTAAATTGTTCCCCATTCTTAACTCCTCCAAAGCATACACGATTAAAATTTTAATAAAGCGCTTGCTTTGACAGCCACTATGAGCCATACTTTATATACATCGACATGGTTTCATACAATTTCCCACACGGTAATGGAATTTTAATATGTCTTTAACGACTTGTCTTACTGGGAACGGGGATTGGTTACCTAGAATAGTCAGAAAATTGTAAGTTAGCAAACAAGTTATTAAATTAGTCGTGAGTGAGTTATCTTAATTTTAATCATTTTATGATGTGAACAACTTACTTGGCTTTTGTTTTGATACTGTACACAGACTTTTGCCTTTTGTGAGGACAGTTAGATGTATTCGTTGTTATAAACATATTTTAATGCAGTATATCGCTTACTTCTCTGTGTCAGACAAGTTGGTACTGCTATAAGTGGCAAAACAAATTCAAAGTTCAGACGTAGGAGGAACACCTCCAGATATTGTGAAACTAGAATTATGGGACGTTCATAGAATGACAAAGTTACTAACTGACACTCCAATTGTCACGAAGACTTTCCATTTAAATGTTAAAAAAATATGTCCATATATTTAGGTAAAGATAAATTAACTTATATCCGGCCGCTTTTGATGTGTTTCTTGCTGTTAGACATTAGACCAGTGATTTGCGAAGTTAAGCATCATCCGGCGAGATGAGCTCTTGAATGAATGAATCTCCATGGAATTTTTGAAAGTTAATTAATTTACGCCATTGATCCCAGCTTTTATCATGGTCATTTGACATGTCATTCATAAGCCCTTTTCAAAGATTTTTAGGATCATATAAAAACTTGTAACTTTATCTATGTTTCAATAGGTTTTATATTAACAATACATAGAAACCATAAGTATTGAAATAAAGTGAATCCATACATAAATATGTATTTATGTAGTTATGTACCTACATACGTAGAAAGGAATGAAGGTACAGATTACTTTCCGCAGACATTTCTTGACTTGTGACTGCAAATTATTTTTTGTTTAAGCGTAATTCTAATTCAAATCGAAAAATTTTTACATAGCTGTGGTAATATAAATCCTAGTTATCAGTTCCAATAATGTAACATATAAATTTAATATTATATCAGATAGCCGTAGTAGGTACATATAATATACAGGGGTACTATTATTTTATTCAGTTGAATCAAGTGCATGTGTTGATTAGATTATAAGGCTGCACCGTTTTGATATATTGTAAAAAATAATTCCCCACACCTCCAACTCACGGCGATTACAACTCATAATATAAAACAACAGAAAGGATATAAAAACAATAAATCCCCATTAATGTAATTCAATCAGACTGTGTTGTTATAAATTCAAATCTAACAATGGCCTCTTCGAGCTTCCTTTTTATAATCAGTTATTGAGGATATCCGTACATAATCATGATTATCAATCGACTTTACATAAACGTTTTTATTTACAAAGTTATTATTCTATTACTAAAATAGTAACTAAGTCAAGTAGATATTCTAAATCTAAAGAACCGCAAGTAAATAAGATATGAAAATAAATTGTAAGGATTTCTAAAATGAATGCTAAATTTAAACTTTCGTTGGAATTTTGGCTATTGGACCAATTCGAAATCGTTAGTATTTAAATTCCTTCGCAGTGTGTTTTCCACAGGTTTTAATAAGGCATAAATATCTAAGTGATGTAATATAAAGGAAACTAGTGCATTAACAATTCTAGGTTCGTATAAGACACAATCCTAATCTGAAGCAGACGAAGCAAACAATGCTAGGGTATGGCGTCTAAACAGTAAATAGTCGGCGCATCCTTCCGCAGTTAAGTCTCAAAATTGCGTGCACTGCAACAATTTGCTAGCCGAGTGCTGTTTGTTTAGACGGCTAGACGTGTAAGCAAGTAGGGGCTTTGTTGCATACGTATGAATGTCTGCTATCTTCAAACATTAAGTTTGCCACACCGTTATTTTATAGTTCCTTGTCAAAATTTAAATCTTTACTAGAGGACACATAACTGCTTTTTATGTCAGCGAAGATTTAAGTTCATTTATACTTCATTCTTTACTGGAATATTGGCCATGATTATAATTAGTACATATACGTATAGACGAAGCACCGGCTTAACTTCCATGTAGTTTTCGGGATGGCCCGACTAGTTTCGAACCTGTGTCTTCTTCATGAACTCTCGCTAATTACAGCGAGGTTGCGACGGAAATTGACCATTTTGACTAAATATTGACTACTACTTAATTATAATGATATATTCTTGGATACTAAACGGTTAGTAAGGAAGGAAGTTTAATATATAACAGAAAATATTACGCATACCTGGGACCTGAATCACTATAATATAAAATATTCCAATTCACATTACTTATAGGTAACATCTGTTGCGAAATATTAAGATTATGGAGCGTCCTCAGTAAATAAACCTTAGCCAATTGTGTTTCACAGTCTGTCATATTCGCCCACGATTTACATGCATTTATATTTCTATGTAACTTGAGGACCATGGGACTCGATTTCTTAAAGCTACCAACAATACGAAGAAGCTAGAAAATGTATTACCATGACAAAGAATTAATGTAAGACATATTTCCGTGTTTGCCTTACAGAAATAAGTTATATGCCTTTGTCAAGAATTTGTCGTGGGCTACCAACATCTGTATAATCTTAGAATAGCTATTCTGAATTACGTATTCGATGCACTACTCATATTTATACATCGTGCTCACGAACATTTCGAAATGAACATTGGATGTGATGAAAAAGGCAATATTTAGAGTATCAATGCTTATTGAGCTATTGCAGCGTAAATATATTAAAGCGATAGTAAAATATATTCTGAATAAATCAGTTTGAATACCAACATACAAACCATACAACACACATAACTGTAATAATATAACAAGTGACATACTCATTGCTATTATAAATGTTACAGTTCCGATAAGCGTACCATCGTCTTCCGACATGCGAGCTTCCATTATTAAATGATAATCTACATACATTTAATTCTTGTACAAATAAACCAATTTCACGCTCATCACCTTATTTATTACATACATTATCCATTCATCCATCACCACCCACAAACTTACTAACAGTATACCGCCCCAATACTATTGTAGTAATAACGTATCCAGCTTTAATAAATATCGCATTCGTATCTTGATAAATGTATTCATATCTCTGATTTGATACGCAATAAGAAATGAAGGAGAGCATGATCTGGCTGGGTGACATAATCATCCCACGTCCTAGCAGGAGCTCTTGGGCTATTCCATGGTAACTTTGTATTTATTAAATATAATTCACAAATTGAATATAAATTTAAATATGAGTCACTCTTAGATGAAATATATTCTTCAATGGTTGTGTTTCGTATTTGTCATCTTCTTAAAACTATAATCTACATATATAAGACTTAAAATCGAGTTAGAAATACAAAAAATAACTTTGATTCCATTCCAAGTAAAATATCTCCTTTCTTAGGACTGGTAAAGATTAAATGTACTTGACAATACCTGAAAAAATAAATACATTTAAACCAAACTACATACTAGGGGCATTATAAAATATTTAGTAGTAACCGACTAACTGAAAGAGGTATATCGTTCTGTGAATAATTGGCAGTGCATGGAATCTCAAAAGTTCCAACGGTAAAACATTCTTGAGAATTGACCGAGTTTGAACATTAACGTTTTTAATGGGCTCTCATTTTTCGTAGGTAACTCGCAGCAAGGGAAATTTACATGAGGCTTTAGCGAGCGAAGTTAACAATAGGTCATAGCTATTATCATTACCATCATTCAATATTCTCGAAGATCGTTTTAGCGTTCAGAAAACTTCAAGCGCGTGGGTTTGCCATTTGTAACTCGACTAGTATATTCTACTGCAAAGTGATCGAGTATGATGAGGGCTCATCAAGTTACTTAAATGAATAGAATATGCCCATATTTTTTAGGGCTACCTACGAATGCATAAATAATTGTGATATTGTATTTAAGTCTTATTCCTTTTTAGCGGAATAGCTCGCCCCTATTGAAGGTTCCCACCTACCACTGCAGAGTAGTCGCAAATCAGGCGCGTGGGCTTGGTCCTGCAGTGGACACTTGTGACGACGACTTGCGAAATGAATTGATGGTGTTATGCAGATCTGACAAATCGCTTTACAGTGCCATTGAATGTTTATATTCGTTAGTAATTCAGGATTTGTTATAATCCAAATAAGTACAGTATGACATTACGAGTATAATCCTCTTTAGTTTAAAGTCGTTGGGAGGTCCATAAGAAGGACGTCTTGGCATTTTCAATGTAATTTAAGTTTGAAGAAAAATTTAAACAAACTGAATTAAAGCGACAAATTGGTTGAAAATTCTAAAGCAATATATGTTAGTACAATGGTAATTGTACCAGGAAAGCAGTAGTAACCGATGTTCAACTTCGGTCAAATAAAACAAAAGGTAGCTACCTAAATCGTATTAAATAAATAAGGGACCCGCTTTGATCAGACCGAACGTATCGACAGCAGCCCCTTATTGTCTAAAGTTAAACACTTGAGCAATGAACCATGTCCCGACAGCCAAACTTCGTTACCTAAACAAACAGTACACCCTCTATCAATACCGGTGACTTTTACTTACATTCTGGTATACATCGATGAATTTGACTCAAGGATTTGGAAGATAAATACTTTTATGAACCATGTGTAAATATAGAGCATTATAAATATAAGGCAAAACACAAACACGACTATTACTAAATTCATCGTCTAAAAATGTTACAGGCATTGAAAATATTTAATCATGTTACATGTTTAAAATCAATTTATGGCCGTAATGTTGCTAAGCATTTATCTACGATTAACAATCTCAAATAATAATTGAAGCAGCGTTTGAAATTTACATTGAAAATCATGACGTCCTTTAAAGTACAATGAAGTCACAAGCAGTCAACCGTAAACACATGATATTGACAGAGCCAGCAAATAGCGCTGGATAAACTGAAAGCGACGTATTAAAGCACTGCAAGGCAATTTCTGCGATCGACACTTGAGAAGCTGAGCACGAACATTTAAAATTGGATCGAACGATGTTGACAGTAACACGAGTGCACGGAACTTGGAGTCTGGCAGGCAGGCGGCCCCATCAAATTTTATCATGGCCATTGACAGTGTTTTGGCGAACAACTCCAATTCGAAAGAGCGCTGAGCGAGTGAACAACAAAAAAGCGTTGAATCCTCGACAAACAGTACGAGTACCGAAATTGACAAAATATTGTAACAATAAATAGAATTAAAAGACTAAATAGCAGCATTCATTTTGGATTAAATACATAGTTCAAGCTGGTGCAATCCATTTACAGTTTACCACTTTATCAACTCAAAGATATTTTTAAAATGAAGCAGAGATTTGACACAAATCGAAAACGTGTATGGGATAGAATAAAAATGTTAGTTTCGCCACATATACGAAGCCTTAAATTGCCTTGTTTCTCTTCGCAAGTCAAAACAAAGAGAACAGTGTTCCTAATTTATTCACCTGCTTAGAAGTAACTGCAGCAATAACACTACACATGTGATGTAGTTTCTCCAACAGCATCTAGAATTTTGCGCTTTACTTCGTATAAGTCCATTGCAATTTGAACTTAATGATAAGGAATAAAGGTTGAATTAGGAGTGCTACAATGTAGATACGGGCATTTTATCGCAGGTGGCAATCTGGCAATACAACGAAGCCTGTATTAAAGTTCGGGTCACAATTTAAAGCTTCAAGGCTATAAAGATTTACTCAGGTGTGGAATACTATTTTGGAAAACTCATTATAAACTCATAGTCTTCGGGTGGATTGCCAAAAGGCTGTATTTTACGGAATATTTGTATTTGATAAATGGTAGAAGCTGTTTATGCTAAAGTTCTCAATTTTGTCGAAATATGTAGTTATGAAATATTTCGATATTATACCGCCAAGCACAAATATAGGATTATTTTTAATAATATACGTTCTATCATAGTTATAAAGTTGCTAAAGTGGAGGTACCTATGTACAATTTTCTTAATATATTTAAAGGGTTAATCAACTAATTTATGTAAGCTGTGATAGTAAACAGGTCAAATTTATTTGAAATTTTACTTTAGTAATTTTAGTAGAAGGACCACTTTTGGATAAACATTGGACAGAACACTTTCGTTCTGGATCCTGCATTGTGGAAATAAATAGAATAAATGTGGCCTAAACTGGACTGAGTGGCAAGACTATATTGAAAAATGTAAAAAAACAACTGCAGAAAAATCACGGTAGACGTTAATCAATATAATTTTATTTAAAATGACCTTACGAAACATGAAAGGCAATTAACCAATACATTCTTCATTACCATCTAATACCGGAATTATATTACGTAAATATACTTGCAACCGTAACACCGCGCGTTTTGATGTAAAAATACACTTACAAGTTCATTTCCTTCTTGAGGTGGTTTGTAACAAAATTTTATTGCACCGTTTTACGGCTACATAAACGTAATGCAAACGACCATACATATTACGCGCGTTGCGTTACCAAATATGTTTTTTTATTTCAATTTTAATACTTGTTCTACGTATTATGTTAAAATATCAGTTGCCGGAAAGTGCTATGGAATAAAATAGGTCCGTTTCAAGATATATTAATTTGCTTTTCCCTATTTTTTTATGGACAACCGACGTCTTACATTTTGCCTTAAAAGAAAAAGTTTTCACATTACCTAGTACATTTTCACTAAAATGTTTTAGGATTGAAAGAGCTCCATATAAAATCACTCCAGTTTTGACCCACTATCACGTTGCACTATCGTGTTGGTAAAGTCCTTAATTACTTTTGTTATCGCATGTAACCTAGGACAATATTAATAGTTTTCGTTTATATCAATTCTCTTTCCATTGTAATAAACGTTTTTCATTGTTTGTAACTAATAACTATGGCAGATGGCAAACAGTTTGATAATCCTAGCAGATTAAACGGCGCCACACGCGGCTAATTTTAAATATTGGTGGGTAGCGGGTGGGTGACTGCTTGTAACAGATTCTTCTACGTTCATCAATTTTACTTTTTAAAAAACTTGTAATATTATAACCTAAACATGTTGGATCAAAATAATCAAACCCACAAAGACTAGTTGAGCAACTTATCTAATATTAGCTTGAACCAGTGACCGTTGAGCTAAAAACCGCATCAGCGAGCAAAGTTTGCGTCGAACTAAGCCCTAAGCCATTACAGTAACATTAAGCAATGGTGCTGAAAACGCACTAACTGTATTCATTTAGGTACACTGCGGGGCTAATTGTAAACGAAGTTGGACGTGTAACGTTGTGCAGACCACATCGCATCTAACTTCGTTCCCTGCGACCACTAAACTTTGCAGACACATGCCTTTTAAAGATAAAAGGCACGTGTCTTCTTAAATTAGTAAGAAACATAAATTGTTATCATGAAAGTACCATTTCTCAATATTTTGGCATACTTATTGGCGAAACTAATATTTTTTTTAATCGTTTGCGTAAAATAAAACTAACATTGTATGTAGCGGTATCTGTAATACGAACATAGGATAAAATCCACACAATATTAACATGTTAGTAGCAGATTTATTTTGCTGTTTATTTATAATTAATAATTTACAGTCCATTTATCAAGTGAATTGTACAACAAAAATTCTTTTTTTTTTATTGCGGATAATGGTTGGTTAAATTAAAGTTGTGTTTGATATTTACGTAGATATTTATACCCATTACATATTTCTCAAACAATTCCTTACGGTGTTGACTATACAATCTCCGCGGGTACCCACAACGGGTGCTGAACTCGTTAGCCCACCCCGTGCGTCTCACCTTCCGGACTTATGACATTGCTTTATGTCACTGTCGACTTAATATTGATTTAAAACCCATTTTTCATTAGAAACATTGCAAGTGTATCGAATTGTGTCGATACCACTTATTAATAAATATAAAGTACATAAATGTCCGGTTTTTTTATGACATTCCGCTTACATAATAGAAAAGTTATGTACATACATGGAATAACCACACGCTTAATTATATTAGTTTCTACAATGCTATCTATTTGAAAGTTAAAACTTTTATATATTATCAAATACAAAAGTGTTGCTAACCTTCAATTTGTAATTTCGAAGGGTAGGTTCTCCCAGGAGAATTGATTTTTAACTCACTATCCAAATTCCTCATTATTGCAAACAAAATCTGGTTATCGTTAAAATAGATGCAGTAATGAAAACGTCAAACTTTTATAATTCATTTAACATACTAAGGTTTTATTGCTTTATCTAAATAATTAACGTAGATCTTGTATACTTATGCACATCGTTTGTATCGTACACCGTACCACAGAGCCGCACCGTGAGACGTCAGTCCGCCGTCGTCCTCGCTTCCGCTCGTAAATTTACACCACACACCACTTGCCTGCTGGATTTGTGGCCTTACCGCTGTTTATGCTCATATGAAGCGCTTGTAGTTCTAACGCGGTTGCAGACCGCAAACGATCAGCAAAGTTAAGCGATACCAACACAAACTTTGCATGGAAATCGAAGGCTCAAATGTCTTGCTTTAGATCTAAGACCTGTTAAATTGGGTTTATCGTTTCAAAATCGTGGTAGTCGAAAGTTCTCGTCGATGTTGCAATGTGTCGTTTACAGGCTTTATTTTATACACCTATTATATAGGTTCAAATTTAGCCTACCTGAGAATGTTTTAGTTGAAGGTAGAACTAAAATGTTTTGCAAGTATGTATTTCTGCTGATCTTTAACTATTATGGTATTTTCAAAAGGTAGCAACTACAATATACAATACCTATATACCTTTTCAAATCATAGATGTATTTTACAAATAAAAGCAAAATACGTATGCTAAAAGGATAAATGTTTGAAGCAATGATTGATATATTATACCAATTCGTAGAACTAAAGCAACGCATGGAAAAATGCCCAGGTACCGCTCTCCTTACTGTTCTAGTTACAGAGTGATCTAAATGCAGACCGTCAACATAATGGCGATAAAGGAGTAGGTACCTAAATTTCTTAATGTCTTGGTGATTTTATATAATGATTATATCAGCAGGAAGAAGATGGTACAATACTCGAATGTCGAACTGTTTAGTGTGTACATACAGAGTTCCTATAAAAAATTTTATACTCGCATATGTCTAGTATCGTAAAAATGTTGATCCTTTTTCGCATAATCCCCGGTGAATGTCGATAA
>DWDT01001266.1:0-16490 GCA_018245595.1 Microceris scylla | reverse complement strand
GTAACCGGTGAAACGTGGGAGTGTTCTGCATTCCTCTGCCTACCTCTTCGGGGAATACAGGCGTGAAGTTACGTTTTTTTATTATGTATATATTTAAAATAAAGAAAAGTGTAATTTTAGTGTCTCAACTTTAAAGAAATGGGTCAGTGGTAGATTCAAAGTAAACTGGCGCCTCGTTGTGTAGAATTATAGGAACGCATCCGACACAGTAGGTACCTCATAGGTGTTGCGGAAATCTGTATAATAACAGATACTCTCATTAAGTGACTTATTTTCTGAATTGATAGATTGTGAACAACAAAATATTACTATACTATGCCTAATAATTATAAAATGCACTACCAAACTGTGAACCCAAGTGAAATTCAGGTATATTACATCCATCAGAGCGGGCGGCTATCACCTAGTAACTTATATTAATATATAAGTTATAACAAGCAGTTCTTAGCATTATAACTGAACAAGATATTTCGAAAAATAAAGTTTAAATCACAAAGTACGACCAATCCAATCTACAAAATTTCTATAGAAGTTTACAATAAAATAAAAAACGATGTCTTTAAGTACTTATGCGTCATTCGATGACCTTGTTTGCAACAAGAAGATTGTATCCGATTTCCATTAGGATTCAATCCGTGTCTGTAATAAAAAGTGTTTCGAGATCTTTTAGTGAGTACGACAAAGCAAAAGAGATTTCTATCTTAGCTGGCGAGCGCTGGAAGATCAAATTAGTTTTTTTTAACATCACACACGTTCCACTATCATTTACTTAATGGATTGCTACTGTATTTATAATATTTTAATGCTATTTTTCGCTTTGCCTAATAATTGTAGAATATCGGTTTTGTCTAGTTGCGCGTCTGACGTCACCTAATCTCATTTTCACACATACGCGTATCCAATTTGAGACGAGGTTGAAATTCTAACTAGCATTAATCAATCAATCAAGTTGAAAAGCCATATATTTCAGTATATGTATACCGAACACAAATTCGGCCTTCGTTAAAGTCAATTTGGGCATTGTTTAAGACTAAATTTGTTAAAAAGTAGAACAAAATATTTATGCTACAAAAACATCAGAACTCGCTGAAAGAAATGCCTGATGGTAAAATAGATAATTAAAAATGTAAATGGATAGGAGAGGATAGATGGAGGGAGTGGGATGGGAGAAGAAGAATGGATGAAGGAAGATGCATTAAGGAGCATGGACAAAGGAGAATGGATAAAGGAGGATGGATTAAGGACGATGGACGGTGAAAAATAAAAAGAACATGAGGGATAAAGACATAGATAGTGAGGATGGGTAAGAGAGATACGGGATGGATAGGGAATTAACCTGAAATGACTTGTTAAATAAACTCGTAACAATGCAGTTCTTTTAAGCAAATATGTTTACCTTTAAAATAATTATTAGCGGTATACGCTCTTCAATGTATTTATTCATAACAAAAATGTTGGATCTAATTTCGATTAGGATTGCCCGAGAGTCCTCGGTAAAAACCGTTCCGTAATCTTGAGGCACTAGTGGCACAACTCAGGAAGTTTAAATTAAAAATTAGTTTCTTAGAAGATGTGAGCTTTTTAATATAGACTCTTACACTTATGACATTTTGTACCCTAGAAGAAGCGTTTTTAATACTATGTACCCTTAAAATCAATTATAGGTCAGCAGTACCTTAGAATTCAGCCTCCCACTCTAAAGGTCCTAGGATTAAAGTTTGTTTTTCCTCTCTTTCTTTTTCAAATTATTTGCTTGAAGATTAAATGTCACTTGCTGCAACGGTGCACTGTTCACCGGTTCAACGTTCTTCGTTCCTTTAAGAAAACATATTGAAGAAACTTTCATAATGTAGAGATTCTTCCAAATATTCTATAAAACCTTTAAAATTCGCCGCGCAGGACCGTGGCTCTTTCTAACAATGAGAGGAGAACCATGTATAACAATGGTGGATAGTTTAACGGCTTTCTGATGATGATGGTCCCATGCTGGTAATCAGGTTTTGAAAGTTCAGTACACAATCGCAAATATTATTAAAGATCCACTTTAAATAGGTAGTAAATAGTTTTCCCAGTGAGCTAGACGTGGAACTGAGCTGGAACATTTCATGTCTGATTGAATAGATCTATTACAGCCTCGGAACAAAGGCGTACTGAAGCTATCTCCGCTAACTGACATACTCGTATATAGGTGCGGGCATATTGGGATGATGGGAATAGACATGATTACTTTGTCCACAAATTCAATGGTTGATTCAGCTACAAATACAAAAGGCAACCTCGACACACCTAAATATATCATCGAAAATATCACGTCAAAGTTATAAGCTGTCTTGTGATCAAAATACTAAAACATGTCCCATTTCCTTTATATAATTACCCTGCTTTAAAGAGAATTCTTCTCCTCTTTCCTACTTTAATTCCATTAAAAGATCACGAGATTGCGGCAGAAGTTAAAAAGTTTAAATGAAATCTGAGTTCTTGCGTCGCTCTACTCATATACGCCCGAGTGAGGTTTACTTTTCTGTGCTCTAATTAACTCTAGGTATTCTTGAGATACAATGAAACTCTTCTTCAAACTATTTGCTTTGGTTGCAGATGTTTCTTTAATTGGAGAAGATTCGTGGATTGTATTCATCATCTCGGTAGTATATTTGAATGAAAAAACAAATGGCAATTGTGACGTGATATAAAAAAATATTTTAACCCTACCTAATACAGAACTGCTAGGAATTTTATAATTAATTAATGTCAACTCTTTGTAGTATCACATTTATACTAATGTTGTAACAAAGAACGGACATAATACCAAAGGGATCTTGAACGATGATGGAAGATGAATGTTAAAAGTTCAATAGAGACCCATATAATTTTTAGTGAGGATAATGCACGTCACGATCCCATTTAAATATTATATTAGTCTAAACACTAATTAATATTGAACAATATACATATGTACCTACAATATACTCGTAATATACAATCAAGGATATATTTGAAATTGAATACAGAAACTTTTTAGATTCGATCAGACCAAAAACAAAGTAGGCGCAAAAACTAAACTCTGATGTCACGTATTCAAGAAGTGCCTTGAAAATAAAACAAATACGAGATTGAAATATTGAAGGCTGTTATTCGAAGTTCCAAATGTAATAAAATTGGGATAAAGCGCTATGAGCACATATGAGGTAAAACATTATTTCCCACTGTTTATTCTCATTAAGATTCTGCGTTGAACAGCTGTAATCTTTAATGCACAAAGTAGTTACGGCTCCAACTGCCTTGAGATATATACTCTTATCTTACTACTTGGACAGTGTACACACTTAGTGAGATTTATTTCTCCCGCTAATTAACTGTAACGTTGAGACTTAGCTGATGTGGTTCAAGGTTCTCGATTTCCTTATCAGCGTACCAGGAATATCGGCTTAATTAAATTTGTAATGCAAAGGGAATTATGGCGCAAGGAAACTTGGCATTTTTGTTTATTTCTGGCCATTTAACTTCGAACCCTATTAAAGTCAATATTGGTACTTACATTTTTTCTTCCTATTTAATTTATGAAGCATTTGTTTTTCTGTTATGTTTTGCTTAATTGTACTTTGTTCAACTCAGGCGAATGTAAAATTTACGAATGGCCATCGAAAAATATAATACTTTAAAACTAATATAGAAAAGTGTAGAACAAAATTATACTTTTGTAATGCATATTTGAGGGTAAATTAGAAATATTGAGATTGTTCATACATACGGGTATTACAAATTAGAAAATCTCTATTTCCTTCAAACCTACGGCACATACAGACAACAAATCATTTGGCACTAAAACAAGATAACAAGGAAAATAAAAAAATAAGGAACAAAAATCACAAGCGATCATAGACTGTCCAAAAGTCCTTAGTTACATCAACATAATATAGGCATTATGTATAGGATTTTTAATCACCTTAAGTGAAGTAGACTTACGTACACAGCTCTGTTTCCAAGAGCGGTATACATATATACTTGAGTGGTCCACGAAGACCGTTTTCACGACAAATGGTATTAGCAATAAAGCACTACACGTCAGATTGAGAGGCATACGACTCCAATCCGCTTTCAGCTGCGATATAAAGGGATACATCGATAGGATTCGATCATCAAGCTTAAGGCTTGGACACGAGTGACGGATATCCACCTACGTAAATATACGCTGTACAATATCTATCTCACTTTTTAGAATATTCCCAAACACTACGTGTCACACAACATTTTCTTGTTAAACGCTTCGCGTACGTTTTTATGCGATTGAATACCGGCTTAAGTCGTGTATGTTTTTGTTGTCAAATTTATTATATCATTTCTAGTGGCGCCAGCGCCATTAATATCCCATGGAATTGTTTGCAATTGAAGAAGTATTTTCCACTCTCGTATGTGCAAGTATGTGTCAAAAATACGGATTAGGCGGCCACTTATCTTTAAAACTTTAAACTTCACTCTAGTATGAGCTTAACATTTTGACTGAAAGTAGTAAAATATTGAAAAATACTAATTTTTTAATTATAATCTGCTGTCTGTCATCTTACTCTTTTCAAAGTCAACAAGTAAAAATGGTGTGCTATAAGAGCCCGTCCAGTGATGTCAAGTGCTGACCGAAAGCCACACTTGACAGCCCATACTCAATACTCACTTCCAAATTCAATGTGTACTGTTAAAGAGTATTGCAAATATTATTGAACAACTTATATGTACATATAACATACGATACATACAATAGTTAGATGCGATATAAATTGCTGTATAAAATATAATATTAATTTAGTACGCTACAAATAAAATATTTACAATATCAAATAAGTCGTGCCTATTCGGTATAAATACAGCGATTAACATATTAAATGCAGCTTTAGTTCAATTGTACTGATATTAGTTCTAACAGCATAATGTAACAGTTTCAATATTCAAGCAAGTCTAATTAATCCGACCACGATACAGTACTAATGGCAATGTTCAATAACATTGGTTGAAAATTGGTGAGCGTAAATTTACGTCGATTTGCACATACAGCCCGGGCCTAATCCGGCCGGACGGGGATAAACGACATCGTCAGGTGATATCAGTTGCAGCTGCGATCGCTCGCTCCGAGATTCGCTTGCTTGCTGATGGTACTTCGAGCGCAATACGATACTACAAAATAAGTTATTATGTGCTTAATACCAATGCAAATCGATTGCCTACTGCCGTTTTTCTGTACTGTGATAAATACGTATTAAATGGAGTTATATTCTAATTTCAGTATTCAAGCGAGCGTGTGAATGAGCTCATAAATCTGCATAGAATAGAAATAAGAAAAATATTTGCAGTAAAACTGGTTGCAACATTAGTTTATTTATATCTTGTTTTCTAGAAACGATTGAAGATTTATACATTATTCTAACTGGGTTTTCTGTGTGGTGGTAGAGTTGCATAAGACAAGAGGCTAGACGCTTTTATGAAATACGTATTAAAATCAATAGTGCTCTGTTATGATACACGCTTATAATGACATAGTGTCAAATAAACGGGCATAAATGAATAATGAAACGCCGTGCGTGTATGACGAGCCTGATGGTTGAAGACAAACTATACCAAGTCTATAACGATAGAAGTATTATACACTGAATGCTCTCTTCCTACTTTTTAATGGACTTTGCTTTGATATTAACGTAAATAATTTATCGAAAATTGATAAGCTGTAACTTTCGTTGATTTGCAAGTATGCTCCGAGCCTAATCCGAGCAGACGGGGACAAATGACAGCGGCAGGTAATATCGCTTCCAGCTGCGATCTCTCGTTCCAAGATTCACTTACAGACTGATAGCGATGCAGCCCGATGTATACTCGGATACACAAATCACTTCACTATTGATATTATACCTTTCCGCTGGGATATTGAAGATGGCAGCGGACGGCACTTCGAGATTTCGTATCCAATTTTTTTTCTTTATGCATCTTCTGAGTTTGTGACGTACATCGACTCTTTATTATTATTACATGCTCATGTGACAGCAATGTGTGTGTGACACGTCTAAATCGCTAACACAGTTTCGTTTATGTTTGCTTCGAGGATATGATATTCAAAAAAATGCGCCGTTTAAGATACTTTTTACACCAATCTGTTTAGAAACCCGCAACCGGCACAGAGAAAGTCAGATAAAAGATGTAAGATTACCTATATACAATTTATTTTAATATTCTCGCGACCGAAATGACTAATAACGACTGGTTCCGTTAATTATTAAACTAAATATAACTCGAAACCGCTAGCGCCTTTCAAAATCACAATAAATAGACATTAAATAAGAAACATACCTACCTACTTATCCTTATTGTTTTCAAAATAAAGAGACGGTAAGTGTGGCATTTATACATACATGTTAATATTATATATTCACTCTAGATCCCTTACTAAGTAGGTAGAGAAGACAGACTACCAAGTATTTCTACCCTCAAAGACCCACTGTGCTTTTTTCACATTCGTAACATTTCATACATGTAAAGTATAAACACAACTCATACCTACATTATTCTGTTACAAAAGTCCTATTGTTACATCTAATAATGTAGTCGTAGATCACACTCATACGTGTGCATAAAGCGAGTTACAAAGACAGCGCGCCACTCATCACGCCCTCGATATTTCAGCGCGCATTATAAACGATGCGGTGGACAACTGAAGTTAATTGGATGCACTGGCCGCAGCAGGCGCAGCTGTGAAATATAAAACAGCCTGAGCGTTTCCAGGTGAGTGCGCGCCCATTATCCCGCCACCAGTCAACTCGAAATAAGGGCATGTTTACACTTCGCGTCCCACCATTAATATATACATAAATTCACGCCCAGTAAGTTACGGGGTAGGCAGAGAGTAATAATGAATGTGAAAGAACCACGGTAGGTGTGCAAGTATAGAGATATTTGGCACTCCGGGTTCTCTGCTCTCAACATTGTTTGCTAACACAAAATCTTAAATGCCAACATCATTGTATACACAACACATTATATATCTGTAATATTCCAAATATTTGTCTAGTACATTCTATGATTCATCAATTGTGGCTATCGGCGTACATTTGCGAGTATCGCATTGTATGTATGTATGTGCATGTTGTAGGTAATAGAGCGTGCATTGTGGAATTGTGTACACGCCTTTACGTCGCGCATCTAGTTACCATGTGCGCTTTACGGAATCGTCTGGAACATGTATTCCGACTCCAGTAACATGTGATGAGCTGAACGTCAGGCAACCGGCTGAGGGGGATGCATCCTAACTAAGCTACCCTTTAGCTTATGAATATTTTATGTGTAAATGTTTTGTAAAGCAGCAAGGACTCTTTAGGGGGGAATAGTATATCATAGGTAGGATTTCAGTTTGTAATGCGAATGATGATAACTTTTCAATTAGTTTTTTGATCATGAGAACTTTTAGTTTCATCATTATAAAAATTTTGTTGATTTCCTTGTCGATCGAGCGAATGTACGCGGTTATAGCA
The DNA here is from genome assembly GCA_018245595.1 of Microceris scylla. Classification (NCBI taxonomy): domain Eukaryota; kingdom Metazoa; phylum Arthropoda; class Insecta; order Lepidoptera; family Hesperiidae; genus Microceris; species Microceris scylla. Next base: position 8,985 of record DWDT01001266.1, on the reverse strand, counting down.
GTCTCTTTTATTTGCATGCAATATATTTGCTTAAATTTTCGTATAAAATAGTTCCAAACCGACCGTACAAAGAGCTGTCAGCCCGTGTCTACGGTACAGCTGCTCGGCCAATCGGAACAACTCCAATGGACTTGAAGCAGATTTGGATAAAGTTTGGATTATGGCCACTTTAATAGCTAACTGAAATCGATTTGACTGATTTTTTTTATTTTTGAGTTTTTTAAACAATATTTTTATAGGTACAACAAATTTAAAGGCGAATCGCTTAAAACATGGATTGCATTCAAACACATTTTGTTATAACGTTCATAAATACATAGTGCGTAACCATATATTCTATTATATCAACACGCCAAATCTTTTGCAGGGTAGGCTGACGGCACCGGATGCCAAATATCCAAAGACAGATAATGAATATAAATAATATTACTAGTACTAATAACCCTTACTTTCATACCTTCATACGATAATATGGTAACATTAACTAAAATCAATATTACGAAAAAACTGAGTAAAGCACAACACGATACACTCCGACTACCCTTTGTTACATTTGCCGCGTCAAAGTCTTCTTGTTCACTTTTTACATGTTAGTAAAGGCTATCTTATCGCTAAAGAGTGAGCTCCTCCAGACAACCCTCGAGCAGAGGACATTAGCGAAATAATGAGAGGGACCGACTGCAAAAAAATTATTTGTAAAGAAAATTACATTTAGCTAGAGGACGAATAAATATTGCACACAAATGTGTAGGCTAACAATTATAATTAAATTTTAAGGACAGAATATAACCAAGTTAGATAAAAACTAATCGCCATTGACAAGTTAAGGTTATAAGACCTTCGCATATACAGCGTAGACAGTCATGTATTCTTTTAGAAAGAAGAAAAATGAATATTGCTAATTCTTCTAGTACTACCGATGCTAAAAGTTCTAGTAATCCTATTAGTACCAATAATACCACTAGTATTAATAGTTCTACTAGTTCTAATAATAGTAACAGTTTTAATAACACTAATAAATTCACTGTTGACCAAGGAAACTGATCGTGAGATAAGTATAAATACTGAAAGCGCCCCTTTGAGTGGTGGAGGGGGGAAGATGTGTTTGAAAAGACCGCAGCATAAAGCGTAGTGGATATCTGTAAAGATAGGTTACTGAAGGATCCAAGCATTTGTGGTTACAATTTACTCAACTCCGGTGCTTTTAACAGTATGTATTTGTGAATTATTATTAATAGTCTAGTCAAAAACAAAAAATAATAGAAATTGAAAACCTTTATTTCTTTGAATACTGTGACAAGCAACTGTGACAAGCAGACAGCAAATAATTTATATATATTATTACATATGTTTGCGTTGGAACAACGTCGGTGAACGAAATGTATCTATGATGACGTCATGTTACATTCTTCCGTAATTTAGTTTTTTCCGAATTCCTATAGTCATTTGGATGTTTAGTGACGTACACTACAATTTTATTCTTGCTATGACTAAACCTACATTTATATGTAGGTTATATATTGTGTATCTGTGTAACTTTTCCCTACTTACTGTTATACAGTAAAAAAAATTCTTCTATATTCTGACTAACTTCTATATTCTGTTTAATAGAAAATTTTCAAGAACGTTAAAAGAACAGACAGCCTGGCTGGAACCTGGACTGCTGAAATAAGACTGCAACAGCTACTTTTGTTAATATTCATTATTTTATAAGATACCAATAATCAGTGTTAATTGGTACCAAGTTGGTAATTATTATTAATTATGTCATATAAAATTTATAAATTATGCTGCAATAAAGAGATCCATAACAATATTAAGTGTACCAAAACAGGCGTAATTCAAGGAGCTATTTCAATAATAAAACCTCCTATTATTACTTTGCGTTTAATATATATGGTGTTCTTTCTACGTTCTTTGAGGCACAAAAATTGTAAAATTCGAAAATCGAAACTTTTGAGCGAAACTTAAATGAAAGAATTTATTATTCTAACAAATAATATACCCACTATTAATAAAGAAAAATCTCTGGTTTTTTTTTATTTATCGCAGTCAAATTCATCCAGCGATCTATTCACAAACGTTTAGTCAGCCATCGCTTAAGTTTCTTAACATGGGAACGTTGGATGTAAGAACAGCCGGCTCGGAGCTAAGCCCCGATTTATTGTGATCGCGATAAACCGGTTACAGAGCACCATTCGTCCATTAACCGACGTCCTGCCTCCAGTTTGTAAATGAAAACGCTTTTTGCTTGCGTCATCCGTCAGTGCAAGGGAACAAATCTTTGCGAAGCGACACGCAAAACGAATAGGACCTGTAGTGAGATCCAGGGAACTTTCGGACATATTGCTTTTACTAGGGCGTTAAAATTTCCAGCGAACTTTTGTGTGATATAACAAAATTATTTTTTTTAGTTACAATGAATGTATACTTTTAACTACATATTTATAATTATGCCTTTATTAAAAAAAATAAACGGACAATTATATTCCTTATAAAATTTTGTACCCAATTTTTTAAAATTAAATATACGGATAATATACATGCAAGATCGTCAGAAGGGGCGCTAGAGCGGTCTTGACAGGCACTATCCATTGTGGGCGTTATAACAGCAGAATTGCTTTAAAATATAAACACACCTATATGATCCAACGTCTTGTTATTTAGATTTTCTACAATTTTACATAAGATTACACTCAATCCACAAGATTAAACCTGATTATGAGCCAATAGGTTAGCATATATGCACCTCGTATGGCAGCTGTCCATCTCCGAATGACGGCTGCCATCACTTGAGACGACACATACTACTCTATTCGGGGCTACCCGCTCATCTTTTAATAATTATAAATTTAATCGATTACAGAATCCGTTAAAACTAAAACAATATTAACAATTCGAGTCATAAGAAATAATAATAAATAATAATGTAATAATTGCATTATTTTCATAATTGAAACTGGCCATAAATAATCAGCGCGCCCTCATATATATACAGATACTGAGATAGACTGATGATGATGATGATATACAGATACATATATAAAGACCTCCTGTGTACGAGCATCAGAATATACAGTCATCGTACACAATCACCGTTTTTGACGGCTTCTTATTATCTCGAGTAATTGGTAGTTTCATTTCGCAATTATCATCCACACGATAAATTTGACCACCAAATTAAACACTTTTGATAAAATTTTCCTTAATATAATATTTTGTAAAATACTTTCGATAGGATAATCAACATCTCTGTCTCAATGAAGTGATGAATATAGAAAAAACACGTCAGTTCAGTAAAGAAAAAGATATATGTTACTTAGTGTTCTTTGTCTACCCCGTAAGGAACGTGTTACGATGATGTAATAATAATAGTGTTACGGTAATATAATAATAATGTTACAATTATATAATAATAATGTTACAATTATATAATAATAATGTAACGATGATAATAATTATGCGCAAGACGCGTCTGCAATTCAAGGGACTGTACTGCATAAAGCTTTTGTGTTCTATGTCCCTGAATCCATCGCTCGCTCAACTGCAAAGTTTGCAACTTGTTAATAGAATTTCCAGTTAATTTACCCGCAAATATCAAAGAACAGTCCTGGAGACGACTCCGCGTCGGAATTTCCTGCAAATTGAGATTTGAAATGAAATGTTATAATACGTAAAACCAAAAGTGTAAAACGCATCACGCCTGTAATTGCCGAAAGCGTAGACAGAGAAGTGTAGTACACTCCTGCGTTTCACCATGTTGTGACCAGATGTTACATTTAATATAATATCTCAATTCAATTCTATCTAAATCTGAAGCACGTATCGTACAAGAATAACGTTTGGTACAATAATACAAATACAAATACAAATAAAACAATATCTCTGAGAGAAATTGCTCCTCCCATTAAAGCGTGCTATAAATAGTTTATGACTTACAAATTAGTGAGGGTAGCTAATGGACAAGATATCCGAAGGTTTTGCGTTTACTGATTTATGACTTATTTTTATTGCTTTAGATAAATGCAATCCCCCGTTTATATTTGGTTACATTTCCTCTCTGAATCATTCGTTTTAATTGCTTCACGTTAATAAAATGGTCAATATTTTTATGATACTCGTATATACGCGGCAGGATGTATGTATATAGTTACATCGTATTTAATAGAAACCATAGAGTAAGGATGTTAACACCAATTGAAACGTCGGGATAAGCTCTTGCACAAGGTTTTGCACGTGGACGTCATTTCCGATCTCGTATTGGGCTCTTTAGTCGCCAAAAGAAGTGTCTGTATCTTCTTCTTCTTCTTGCAGTGCTCTCCAACTAGGGAATGGTGGCTATCAGCTTCTTACTATCGTCTTTGTTTTTAGCTCTTAAACTGAGATGGAACACCTCGTATGCCTTTTAAAAGAAACACAATGACAAAAGATGTTTGTATTTGAGAATTCAGTTTAAAATTAAAATTTGTTTTCTTTTATTTTTAATACACTATGTATTTTTAACGCCTACTAATTATGGAGGTAATGCTTATTACAACCCTCAACTATTTTATTATTAAATTGTAATATATTATTTAACTTTTTCTCATACATAATAATTCACTGAACAGATTTTATTTGCACAAAATAAATAATAAGATAAAAACAAAACAGAAAATTGATAGCTATGGACGATTTTATTGCCAATAGTTATATTTAATTCGGTCAACCTTAATATAGGTGGCTTATTTTAAACAAGAAATAAAAGGAACGAGAAGGCAAACAAAATTCAATATATTCACTAAACTAATAACTACATACATATTTATCATAATAAATATTATGAGTAATTTTGATGAAAACGCTTGCAATAGCATCTATCAATATGAAACTATCAAGTTGTAACAAGTTTTGCGTAATACAATCATAAATCGCAGTATAATGTATGACGAACAACTGGGGATATGACGTGAGATATGGCGTTAGAATATAACGTCATTTTGAACAGAACTAAGAGCGCAGACATATCGGTGCCAGCTGTGTGCGCTTGCGAAATACGTATTTAAAGTCTTTGACACGCTATTAACATGTTTCAAATGAGTCGTAACACATATACCGTGCCTACATTTGCTCACCACTCATACTGTAGCTGTTTTATCTCAATGAGGACTATTAAGCAAATGGACTATTTACGGTTTTGGAATATGTTGTTACAATAAATACGAATGTAAATTGCGTGGTTTCTAAAAACAGTGTTATAGATATGTATCAATAAGGTTATAAATGTACCGGCTTGACTCACGTACGTTTTTCGGGGTGGCCCGACTAGTTTCGGACCTGTACGAGGTTGCTGCGATCGACGGAAGCTCATGTTGAAAAGATATACATACATAAGTTACTCCGATATATAAATTAATTATGTATATATATAATTTCATATACTTCACTTTTTACGAAAGTTAATCAGTTTATAGTGACATAAATATACATATATAAACGACTTTAAAAACTGTATATTATAGAAATATAATTATACAAATTGTTAAAAAACATTCGAAACATGAACCAACCTCATCGACTCTTCAGAAATATGAATATCAAATATTCGTAAAGAACACCGTACCTACCAAAGATAAAAAGGCGAAAAAGCTATCGGCCAACGCGGAACAAAAATCGTCCCCAACAACACAAGGTCTGTGACTGGTCGGATTAATATCGGCACGGATTACTGAGCAACGCGATTTTCGAAAGCTTTTCCTCTCCTGAAAAGCTCTGATAACGGATATCGTCTCTATTCTCTTCGATACAACTGATCATACTTTCAGGATTTGTACACTGAAAATGTTTAAGAAAATTACCGGCTGAAATATTATTATTCTTAATACATACAATCAGCATTAAATTGTATGAAATTTAACATACAGTTGGTTTGAATTAAAAAGTAACACAGACTATTTTTTTTTAGGAAATATATGCGGTTAACTCTGGTATATTCAGTCATGAAAACTGTAATGTTAAATGTTATTTTAAAAAATGGAGATGATTTATAGAATTTGAGATTTGCAGGTTTTCTAATTTTACGCGTATTAACAAATTTAAATTTGTTGTTATTTCTTATAATAATATATGTACTTTATAGTGAATGACGCGAAGACAGACAGTTGTTATGTAAATAACCAATGAAAAACATGTTACTATCACACATAGTATTTTTCCGTAACTGATTTTTATTTTCACTTTCAATTATCATCATAAGCTTGTGTCTCTCTGTACCCCGATGTGACTCATCCAGAATGAGCGACATCGCAGATACTCCTCAGCTCGGCGCATCCAATTCCTGGCTGCAGCCTTTCGCGGATAACAATCTGCGAAAGGCTGCTTGATGATCCCACCTGTCGACTTTCAATGATTATGTCACGTTCAGTATATTTTATAACCACCTCACAATACAATGGTTGAATATTTTTTCTTTAACATCACAAAGCATACACTAACACTAACTAATGAGGAAAGCAGCCATCGAATGTGCTTCCGTAAAATATATGTCCCATTACACTAGCGGCTGGAAATGCAAACGATATTAATGCACTATAAACAAGATGTATGACATCCCATTCAACACTTTATAAACCCATTAAGCCTTTCACGCCTAAGGTGATATGTTATCTTGGCAATTATTTCCACCGCTACAAATACGATTAGTAGAACTTAGTGGTTGGTGCTGTACGACGTAATCTCAATAAATTAACAAATGTACACATCAAATTATTTACATACATTAATATTTTTAAGTATCCATCTCGCTTACCGTCAAGTCAGATTATAGTCAAACGCGACAGTATAGATATTAAAAGACTGTAAATTAACAGTGAATAAAATATTCTAAGTAATTAATATACGTATGTACGTGGAAGGCGCTTGAGGTGTAGTGGTTGCGACTAACCATGATATTTGATAGGCAGTTTCCGTTTAAACTAAGAAAGATTGGTAGCGGTTTGTAGATTTATGTTTCCAGTTATCTCTGAATGGACACCTCGGACTGGCAGGCGTATTGTGAGTCGTCCCCCAATCCGTTAGACCGATGATGTTAAGAAGGTGGCTGGTAGTGGCTGGATGTAATCTACAGAGGATCGAGCGTTGTGGCACACCTTGGGAAAGCTCTATGTCCAGCAGTGGAACGGAAAAGGCTGACGTGTGATATCAAATAACGTGTTTGAAATTGATAATAATCATTATCATGATTATTATCAATCTTTTAATGAGTATAAAGTTAAATGTTTTTGTATTTTCAGAATGAAACGGTGCTCAATTGCATAGTCTATCACCTAGTACAAAATTGTTTTAGCGGGTCACATACATGTTAAAAAAAGATTATGAAGAACTTTCTCGACTTCTCGAATTAAGTGATATTTCCTCTTTAGTTAAATGCATGAGCAATTTTCCAAAATCTCGAGGTCAGTGACACCGAAACTAAAAAATACATGCAAATGTACTCATAAAGAGCTCAATGTTACTAATTTGAGTAGCCTCACAATTATGATATCCTTACAATTGAAGCAAGCGCTTTCATCTCCAGACACCTTTATGGCGCAGAGCCTGCCAATTAGCAAGCAAGTCCATCATGTTCTGTCTTTGATTTATTTTCATATTTCTAAAGAGTGATTCACGACTCCATCGTTCAACTGCCTAAGGTGTGAATCCTCACTCTTATATCTGTTAGGGTCAATACACATATAGTGTTGCCCAATAATTTAAAGAAATTAAGGTGCAGTAAATATTTTTATAGAATAAATTGGTTTCTATACGAAACTGATTAATTTTAATATAATAGTTTAAATTCCATCAACTTCTTTATTATGGGGGTGTACTACACTCCTCTGCCTAGCCCTTCGAGGATTATAGGCGTAATATTACGTGCTTTATTATATAGTATACGATTAATTTTAATAATCATATGCCAGGTTTTATATACTACCTTGATTATACACATTTTGGATACAACAACACAGAGCACGTATGCATACATAATTACAGAACCAATCAAATAAATCGCTTGAGAATGCCACGATAGTGTGTATTGACCCTAGAGGTATTATATTCATCACAAAAGGAAATCCCTTAGAATATAAACACTGAAAATGAAAATGGACACGAGTCATCTTTAGCAGATCCTCACGACTGGCGAATAATTTTAAAGTACCTTATTAACATCTGCCACAATAAGCCCTATACATCTTTGTATAGAAACGCCTTTCTATTTGTAAATATAAGCTTGCACTGTGAATTGAACTCTGTACCTATCTCGCGGGTATATTGAAATATAACTCTTTATAATTTTGTATGACCTCTTTAACTCTTGGTTCTAATACTGCTAGGCGTGTATAATCTGCCTACCCGCACTTGGCAAGCGTGGCAGAATTTGGGCTTATCTTTTTCTTTTAGAATATCCGTGTTCAATAATGGAACCAAAAGTATTGATGATAAAGGAGCTAGAATTTATTTAACAACACTCAAATAGGACTTTTTTGTCTGAGATTCAAAATATTCATGACCTTTTAAAAGCAAACGAACTGCATAATAAAAAATATCTTCCCACCCATTACAAGAACGCTACGTCCTTGTAATCCCGAGGGAGCTCGTTAGTCTGTGTTCCTTCGCCAAAGAGGAAGAAGGCCGCTCGATTGGCGGATAACGATTACCATTACAGTCATTACCAGCTAAGGTCGAGGCTTACATAACCAAGTAGCAGCTATACCCCAGAGACGGCCCCAGAAAAGAGGTTCTTTGGAACTCGCAATCACATATAAAACCTTAACGCACTGTTCATTTTTTTTATCTAAGAATAGACTCGCGTTTGGTTGCAATCTTACCCGATAAAAAGGGAGACGCAGTCTAGGATGTAGCGCGTTCGCTTAGAAAGTGCCTATTCACTGTTCTCTTAAATAATTCCAGATTATACGAATCGGGAAAGATGAACGCCGGTTCACTATGAGAATACAACACAAA
>DWDT01001265.1:0-16491 GCA_018245595.1 Microceris scylla | reverse complement strand
ATCGTTGCCCGGGGTGCGCCAGACGTACAATCTCAGTAGGTACGTCGCTCGGGGAGGCTCCTTTCATGCACCCCCATATTGTATCGTATAATTAATTCATTTATTTATCTACATAATATATGAAGGTAAAACATATTCAGGTATATTGAACTTTTGATCCGTTCTGTGTCAAACCTGAAAAGTTTAATTAGCAAAAACAAGTAAATAATTATTTTTCCGCTCTTCAGCTTCACACAACACAGCCAGTATCACAGAAAAATGAAGCGGCCGTGGATGCGTTGCGACTCAAATTGCAACAGATCAAGAGCTCGTCCAAGAGATAATGCTATCTCGCTCACGCCTGTGGTCACGGTAGTTCTTTCTTTCTCTCTCTCGTTCATCATGACTTCGTTCGCCTACCACGTGATATTTGAACCTAAATCTTTAGTTCTCGGTTGTATTTGGGGAAATAGTTTGCTATACACATTTATTCATATCTCGGTGTCTAATCGGCAATTGGTATTAAAAAAATGACTAATGTATTAACCACTATTACATGCTTACTGTGTGTATATTGAGATTACTTTTAATCGGAATAATTGTTGAGTAACAGCCAACAGCAGAAGTACCCTGGTACGAACACAATTTTAGGATACTCATCTATATTTATAACTTGCACTTAGGTTTTACTTTTGTGATATACGTCCTTTTAGATAAACGTTCATAACACATTATCTCGGAAGGACTACGAATCGTAATCTCATTAATTCCCTACAAAATTCCGCCGCTTTACCATTTAGTTAGTTCCTACACCGAGTTAGCGTTAATCTCTTTTTGTTTCGTTAAGAGGCCTATGTGTGTGATGGGATATTGAAGCAAATAATTTCCCTTACTATGGAGCACGTTTATCATGACAATATTACTAAACAGTATCGTCCAAGGCAGGGTATGAAGCTTCAAAATTATTGTATGAAATCAGTGTTTTAGTAAGGGACTCTCTCAAGTGATGTTGCAGCAGAGTATTCGACGTTATTGATCGAATACATTTCTAGCACCGACGTATATATGTCGCATTGTTTGTGTGTCTTGCCAGTGTTGGATGATGGTGCGTGAGAAAAAAATCACTGATCCATTGTGTCAGAAGCGAATTGTTATGGTATGCTTTAGAATTCAAAACACTCCTTTGTCGGTTTGTGATTCACTGAAAATCGTAGGCATGGTTAGTGTGCGTGAGTTTAAATATGTTCGGTGACTGTTCGAAAAGAAGAAAGAGTCTGCCCCAGTATTGTAATTTAAAAAAGTATCCTTAATATGTCGTTTCATAATTCTCTCTCTTTCTTGTCCATATTTATAACAAGACATGACGTATGTTGTCAGAGTAACGACAATTTTCCTATTTTAGTTGGAAATCGAATAATAAGTTTGCTATTGTTAATTAATAATTCAAGCAATAATTTTAGAAACGTATACTGAAAAAAAAAATCCGTGGGCTATTGTATATCCTTCTAAATACGATTGTCTATTTAATTTTTATTAAAAACATATAAATACACCAGCATTATTATATATGTAGAATAAAGAGTAATATCGTGTATCGATTTGTTTGTTTTTTTTTTTAATCCATTTTATTGGCGGTCAATGTAGTCTTCGTTGTAATGAAAACTTCAATTGACCTATACTCGAACATAATGGCAGAGAGAGTTGTTAGTGTTGCGGTTGATTTGTTTAATATGTATCGTGAATTTGTTTCTTTTAGTGTTGTGTTTGTTTATTAATCGACTGAGTTGAAGGACACATGAAATGCAGCTAATATGAAAAAAATCGGTAGTTATCTGTTATATTGGTTACATGTTAAAATATACGTAGGTTAGTATTAGTAACATGTCATGTATACGGCTCGCTTGTTTGTACGATTAATATCGATTTTGTAAGAATCGAATGTTATGACTTATGATAATATATTCACACTCATAGGTGCTTATATGTCACATGTTACTTTCATAAGACATAAATTGTAACCACCATCTATCATTTTAGCTGCGTTTTGAGGTGTAGTTAAGTCATAATAAGACTGTTCTCGAGTGTGGACCTTATCAAGCAATACTCATCGTTGACCATTTCGATTTGAAGTTTCATTTCTCGTGTTGTGTATTATTTGGTTTGAGAACGATCTGTGTTCATCCAGTGGGTTTGTTGACAAAACTTTTGTAGCTGTGATGAGGCCACTCAATATAATATATGTATTTAATGTTTATACATTTACTGTATCTCCTAATTGAATACAACAATTGTAACATTCCCTTGCTATTGGTTTCTTTGAACATATCGTTTCATTTCATCATCAGACCACATGAATAATTTATGTTTGTTCCTAATCAATATTCTATGCTCTGTTTTAAACTGCACCGATCATATTGTTTGAGTAAATTTTTATTGTTGCCTAGATTGAATTTGAATATCATTACTGTTAAAAAATGCAGGCATAGTGTGTTTATGTGTGTTGAATATATAAATGTGACTGATAATATTATTTTCTACTATATGCAGTAAAAACTTTCTGGTCCATATTAATATACCATGTATAAATATTTATATTGTAGTGTTTAACATGTTGGATGTGTGATGGATTCTTAATATAGTATATGGTCACTTTTCAGTATCATTTTGATAGCACTTAATCATGTAATATATATGTATTACCGTAGTGCTTTATTTTATCTTAAAGGTCCATTACATTTAATGTTAAACACATCACCACAAATTCTTATGTCTAAAATTTTTTTTCACAACATTTTTAACTTTGAAGTCCATAATGTTTTCGCGGATGTGTTAGTTGCTATGATTATTTTTAGTATAAAAGCTTTTTATGGAAATTGACTAATTATTCAGCATTTATTTATTTTATGAATGTAAATTAATGTATTAAAATCATGATGTAATATTCGTAAATAAAGTTCATACTACACGTAAAATGGTTTTATTATTTTATATTAACTATCAATAAATATTAGGATTTGTTCTTTGAGTATAAAGTGGGCAGAATATTATCGAAAATATTCCTGTACTATCAAACATTAAAAAATAATAAACTGTTCCCTAATGTTTTCCCATGCCTTCTTGTCTTTTAGGTCTATTTGAAGAACCAGTGCTAAAAATGTGACTTCCACCACGAATCTAAGAGCAATCGATTAAAGCTTAAAAAAATTAAGAATAGCATCTAATTCTCTTACAAATAAGGGCGTTTCCCGTTATTTTAAACCCTTTTCTATTAATGGATGTGGTTTTAATTGAAACTTATCAAGTCGAAGCATTTCGTAATTTTTTTCCTGCTGCGAACTGCCAAACAGTGAAACTTCATGCCGGCGACTTATAATTCGTGCTATTTTGAATTTTTCATGCCAAGAATGAATAGGTACTTTTCTGGGCGAGTGTGCTAAGTCTATAAGCTGCATCTTGCTTATTATTAGGTGAGTAATAAAATGCGCACAGCGATGCGGCGGCGCGAGCATCACATGTCCGAACTGTGTGTTAGGCATCGACTGATTTCATACAAACTAACGCAACGTATGATACACTATATCCCCAAAGGTTGTGTTGCGCGCTGACGTGACAATCGCTTTACCCGTTCGCGCTAAGGCTGCCGCTGACAATGGGACATCATGCAAAGGAAAGCGTTAGCATAAAGTAGAAGGTTTCCTTAATAATATTGTAGCGAATTTGATATAAAAATATGTATTTTCAGTAGTATAAAAAATCACTGCAGTTGGATGAAATTAGCCATAGTACTATTACATATTATATTCAATTACTTAAATCCACAATTTCAACGTCAGATACCAAATATGTACCTAAATTTTTTATGAACATCAACAGGTATTGTAAGAAAACCGTTTCTTATTTAATCTTCAAAAAAGGGCAACCTTTAACTTATTGCGTACCTCATTTCGTAAAGTGTTTATTCCAAAGTTGTACTACAAAAATAAAATAATCTTAACAAATATTTTAAAATCTATAGAATAATAATATGATGATTATGTAATAACAGGTTACCATAACGTTGTTAATGATATTTAAAGGGCCTCTAAGGTATGAGATCAATTACTAATAAGCAGTGGAAACGACTAGGTACATTTCACGAACCGAGAAACTTGGCGGGAACAAGAATAACTTACATGTATCTATAATAATAACCATAGATGTAACACACTTCAAAGGTATATTATTCTCATGAACGTATGTATTTCTATTTAGTCAAATTTTAGTAAAAATAAATACAAACTGATATTGGTATGTTTATTTCCTATAGTAGAAGACAAAAACTGGCTATTTTTATCGCTAGCGATTCTAACAAATTTCTTTCACATATTTAGTTTCGTTAAAATTGTCTTAAAAATAATTGTAATGCAAAGGATGTCGGCAGTATCTTGAATTTAATCGTTTATTTTTGTAAGAAATAAATGTATATTTTATGACAAAATATCCATCCTATAAATAATGCTTATTAAGTTACTAGTCACTTATTAATCTGGATTTTCATTGCCTACGATTTAAAAAACAACTCTGTCTATGGATATTAATAGACAACGTCTTGATGACGATTGGTTCATGTTGCCGACGAAATGAAATGAAAGTCCGCCTTCCGCCACATGTCCGCCATATCTACTAAAATTTCTTTCTGATAGTGACGTTCTTATTATTTTGTGTTAGATAGTGGGTTTCCGTAGATATTTGTTATTCATTTAATTAATTTTTAGTTTGTTAATAACTCGGTGAGTAGAATACATGACGAATTTTTCAATAATACTCGTTAATTTTATAAATTCGTTTAGCCGATACGTGCATCGCGTATTGTCAAAATAAAATATCTGATTTCTAGTTTTGATTGCGATATTTACAAGTGTTGTTTGCACATTTTATAAAGGAATACAATGTATTTTATGTATACGTGCGGTTTTTGTTATGAATATGTAAAAATAAGGCGTCATCGTGTTCTATTCTAGACCCTGGACAGCGGAGTGCACGATGGAGTCGCCGAGAAAATTTAACGATTGCTATTTTTATTATTACTCGACATGCACTAAGGTATGACATAGTCATTCTTACGTTACTAGTACTGTTTTACATCGGTAAATATTTCTAAAATATTCAAGCCAGATAAGGTTTTACATAACAAACGAACGGTTGTCATGTTGCACGTATTTATATATGGAATTACATCTCCAAAGGTTTTGAGAAGGCCAGTGAGGAAATATAGACATTAATAACATCTGGACTTTTTTATTTTACAATGTTCTGATCGAGTTATGTATGATTTAAGAAGACTGTAGCTCATAAACTTCCTCTATATTCCTTTGCCGTTCTTTTATTTATAGTGAATATAAAGATACCGAGATAAACAGAGATAATAATAACAGCAATTTTATTTGCTTATTACATTTCTACTAACATATACACTATTACTACATATTTTGTATGATTCCTGATGTATATATTTTCTGTACAGGGGGATAACTGTGTATTCCGTCATGAACCATCAGCCCTGGGTTGTGAAACTATGTGCACTGCTTGGCAACAAGGCAAATGTCTGGATAAACGCTGTAAGCTCCGCCATATGGAACTAAGGGTAAGACATAATAATTTGTCCTTTCATACATTAGTTTACTAAAACAATTTAGGCTCTTTATATTGTTTAAATTTAATTACAAACATTTATGTGTGTTAAGGTTTAAAGGAAATTGAATAATTCAAAATTATTTTTGTATGTTATCAAATGCTTTTTTATTTCCTTGTGTATCCATTTATTTCATTATGGTTCAAGTCTAGGTAATTTCATTACAAACATGTTATTACAAATCATTAATTACAATGCTACCAGTTTAGGATGTTAAATAAGTATTGTTAATGCTACAAGATTGAAATTTCTATGTTCTGGTATGACTTTGTACTTCCATGTCATCGTTTAAACCTTATGTAGTCAATAACAAGTAAATTCTAAGCAGTCCTATGCCCACATCCTTGATTCTACACTTTACACTTATGTGTTACTTGAAATCACATATGAAAACCAAATAATTATAGAAATGTGGTGTTGCAGAAAAACCGCAAGCAGATTCCGTGCTACTGGGAAAACCAGCCTGGCGGTTGTCGTAAGAAGCATTGCCCCTTTATGCACAAGAACCCTGATGCTCGTACTGATGGCATAGCTCCTAGCCAGCCGGCACCACTCAATAATGTATGTCATATTTGTAAAAACTGTCATTTGTAATTCAAGTGCAGAGCTCTCTGCCCCATAGAACGTATCACATGAATAGATGTCATATTTACAATTGATATAATAGAGGAAGATATACAAAGTACTTATACGTTTTTGATATATTCAGTATTACACTTATATTTGTATGTGTAGGCCATTGCTACCAGCAACATGCCCGAGCCGTCTGTGGAGCAGCCAATGCCTACTGGAGTACCTACAGCTGTGCCTGCTCCAACTCCTGTGCCTCTCCTGTGGCAACAGCAACGCCAAGGTAGTTGCTATTTATCTAGCTTTTTCTTGCATTTAATATTTCATACAGGTCACCTGTCATAAAACCACCTGTCCATCCTAACTAGACTAAACAACACAATTACATGGACAGTTAAATCTACATATCAAAGACATGTCACAGTATATTGATAGGTAGTAATTATTGTTATACATCAGTTGGGCAGGTATGGGAGATGGACACCAGAAAATTTAATTCTGGCAATAGTCTCATGTCTAAATACATTTAATTAAATTCAGCCCTATGAAGAAGATACAAGTGACCCAGTCAAATATGCTTTTTAATGAAGTGCATAATATATTCCAAGACACTGTAATCATGGTTAAAAAATTGTAGTAATGTAATGTGCTTTACAAACCACATATGAAGAGTGAAAGAAAACACTGCTTGGTAGATGGATTGCTGCTCTGTAAGGCTAAGTTCTAATACTTTGTGTATTACCACATCTTGCACCTATACACTGATGCTTGGTATGTATCATCGGGGTTATAATTGTGCTGATTAGGCTAAGCCTTAGACGGAGAGACAGTTAAACATGTATACGAAGACATATTAAACGTTAAACAACATCAGTATAGTAATAGTTGGCAGTGTATTTGAAATTTCTGTAGAACACTCAAATTAATGCTATAATGAATTGATAGACAAGCATGTTTGCATTTCAGTGGTTCTAGACAGCGCGATCTTGGGAGTGCTGCCAGCGTCCAGTGAGCTGCTAGGCGCTAGGCGCGTGCTTCCCCACGCGCCACACACACACGCTCACTCCCACGCGCATTCCCACGCCCACTCCCACGCGCACGAATCGCCCGCTAGTCCCTACGCGCCCCTGCCTGTGGACCCGCTCGTAGTCAACTTCGAGGAAGGTATGCGCCTATACTGAAACTACATGCAATAAGCCCCTCTTCCACGTTTTGAGACCGCCTCAACTTCTTTTAACCACTAACGGTTGTGATGTAGTTCCCTTAGTGGTGTGATTCATATTTGGCTAACAATAAATGTAATTTTTTTGTATTGATTATCTTCAATTATTTATTGACAGGTTGTTGCTTAATTTGTACAATAATTATTTTACATTATAAAATTTTTAGACTTTTGAACTTTTATTTAATAAAGTTATTTTTCGAAACTTAGCTAATATGAAATTGTATAATGAAACTTATATCTGCACTTAGCCAAATATGTATTGGAGAAATATGTAAGAAAGCCATGGAACTAAGATTCTTCAGTAATGTTCTACTTTTCCATAATGATATTGCTTGATAGTTTAATAAGGGCTTATTAGTATTAATTGTAAATGTAAGACAACAGAATGAATAGTTGTATCAAGAGATTTAATTTGTTTGTTGTTTGAATGAAATGAAGTAATTAATTAAAATGCTTAATTGAAACACATCAGAGTGATTATAAAAATGTAGGACATTATTGAAGATTTGAAATAGTGGTAAAAGAAAATTTTCTCAACTGATGTAGAATAAATTTATATATTATTTATTTCAAACAATAACATTTGAATGTTGAGCATATTCCAACAGGCCAGTATTAAATTTAACTGTCACAGAAAAAGTTATGATTTTTAAATTATTTCTATTATTGGTTTACTGACTTAATACATTTAGTGTTTATTTTACAGCTAGTTTGAGAAAATAATATTTAAATGATACATGTTATCACCTCAATTCGTATGACGGGGGCTTAGTATAGTAAGTTTGTACAGGACTTAATTTGTGAAAAACATTGTCCGGTGCAAGGAATTAAAGGACACTTCAATGCAAAAATGGTTGTTTCGAAAATGATTAATGGTGGTATAAGCAGGAGAAGATTGAAGAAAGAATAATTGTAATGATGCATTAGGAGTTTTTATTGGGTTTAAATGTATTAAGGCGCTGCCGCACTTGATGCATGTGATCTGTGGATGGACAATGTAAAGATGGTCTATTTGTCATACATTGTTTGATCCATCCTCACACATTGTACATCACACTAGCCTGGGGCACTGTGTTGTGCGTACATGACTTAAAGCTGAAGAACTTTGAGTAGGGGTGGGGGCTCTTTGACATTATACAGAGATTAATGGCCCAAAGAGCTCATAGATTATCTGATCAATAATGGCAATATGAAATACACAAAATGTAAGCAATACATACGTTTGGAACGTTCACGTAATTCGCTACTCCACTGATCGTTGGAAGCGACGGGCGGTGGTAGGGTTAAGATTGTAACTATTTTAACGTTTCCAACGCTCACTTAATAATAATAATAACACTACTACGCTTTAGGTGATATGAATTTTTCGTCTCTATATTTACTATGGCACTTAAGAATTAAATTCTGTCTTTGGTGCCCTACTAGGATGGCAGAATGGTAAAAGAATTTTATAATAGCCCGCTTTTGATAGTGTTTATAGGGTAATGTTGTCGTATATATAGTTGAGTCAATCGATTGGAGCTTTGTAATGGATTCTTTATTTGAAAAACAACTATATGAAACTGATTTACGGACAGAGTTTAATTCGCACATAATATGACGTGCCAATATAAATATGTAACATGTAACGGAGAGAGGAAATAAAAACACATTAACCATCGTGTAATAATTAATAGTTATAATTTAGTCGTATTATTTATTTTATTATTATTACAATATTATTACTATTCGTTAAGGAGATTACATGTGATTCGCCGCATCGAGCAGATCGGGATATTGTTTGAGGGCTACGGCGACGGAGTTGCGTAAAGAAGTTTTATTGTTTTAATACAGATGAAAGTTAAATATTTTATTTATTGTCCCAATCTGCTAAGCGACGAAGAGGTTTTTTTATTAAGGTCGACCGCACGTTTTGCACTTCTCGGATACGTTTCCCGGATCGGATGACTGTATTTCAAATTTGGAATTAGATCAGTGTGATTTCTTCCTAAATTCCATAGAAAATGACAAGGACGTAAAAAAACTTTCGGTGTGTTTAGTTCAAATATAGAAAGGGACATGTGCGTGTTCGGATGTTTGGTTGAAATTTCGCTTATGTCTGCTATAAAAAGTCTATAACAATTGCGAGTCAGGATATCCGGTTGGAATGCTCCTCTATCTATCCCTTTGTAGGAAGCGTGCGGCCGACGTCATCGATTCAAAGATGACGGAAAAAGAACTCGTTTTCATACGTTAGTCAAATATACATGGTAGGTATTTATTGATTCGCACCTGTTGGATTTAGTTTTCGGGCATATTTTAATAGGTTACGATGTTTTTTTTGTTGATATCCGAATCCGTGGATTTATTTGTGGCAGGAGTGCGTTTATATTGATTCTATTTTATATTTTTCGGCTGCTAGAGGAGGCAGTGTTTTTTGGTTGATTTAAACTGAGGAAAGGAGATTTTTTGTTTTTTTTTTAAATACTGAATATTGAAGTTTTGGAAACGATGTCGAGAGAGACTGTAACCGATGTAACTTTGCACTCGCTTGATTCGACTCGAAAGTACAACGAGTGCGTGTATGGTCGGTGTTTTAGTAACGTGCAATAAAATTTAGTAACCCATTAACATATATTATCTCTTTCATATCTTAGCTAATTAGACATATAATGGATATCTCTCGCTTTGTTCATTTTCATGTACTTTTAATATAGCGATGTATATCACAATTTTTTGAACAGTCGTGTTCGCGGTCGGCCTGCGATTCTCATCGGAGGCCGATTCGAATGCAATTGTGCTAGTGTTTTAAATAGATGTCGGTATTAATCCTTTGTCTATGATAGTGAAAAGTACATAGGTAATGGATAGGTATTAAATAATATATTAAAATATAAATAAAAATATATATACACGAATATTTAAACTCATTATTATTACTATAGGTGAAAGAAGAAGAGAAAAAAAAAACTAAAAAAAAAACAAGCTTTACGCCTTTAAATTGTTTGTATGTTAGTATGTAGGAAGTTTTATGGGGCTTTGGCAGATTATAAAGGTACCCACGGCTATTGGCCCCCATATAATTTATACTTCGCACCGTGAGCGTTAAGGTAGTTCTAATAAAATGACAAAAAAAATAATAATCGTATCTTAGATTTGCAAGTGGAGAGCACAAGAGCGTAACTCTAGATAGAGAAATTTGTGGGTGATTTATGTGAGGAATCTTAGGATCTGAGGGGTACTGGACGTTAGGATGAGAAAGGATATTCTGACCTTTGTGGGTAAAAATAGTTGTAATTCAGGGATAGAGCAGCGTTTCATATTCCTTTGTTGTCTCTATTTTCCTGAGCGTCATTAAGACTTACAAACAGACGGACAGATTAGGTGATTGCAAGATAAATGTTACGGGAAGAAATGCAGTCGATGACCATTTGCCCATTGGTTTGTGAGACGTATGCATAATATAGTGTGTGCTTTTGTGTTCGCCACTTGCGGCGGTAATGTTCTCGTGCTTACGATTCTATTACCAACTTAGACGAGTTTAAAGATGTACTTGTAACGTAATAATAATAATGATGATGATAATATTACTTAATGGATAAGATAATGCGAGCGGATGCTTTGCGACTTCGCTATAATTACAACTGATAAAACGCTTCCGATAACACGTATGGAACTATAATAGTAAGAGCCACTTTGATTATTATGTAGCGAGTAAATAGGCCCAATGTAATGTTTATTTTCCGTTGTATCCGGGACGAATCAGTTTGAGTTTGTTTTTTGTTTTTCCTTTTTTTTACATTTTTGCACTGAGAGTAAAGTTCCTATAATATAAAACAGATATTGTCTGCAAATGAATGATGTTGAAAAAAATAAGCTCTATATTAAATGAAACGTACATACGGAATACTAACAGCAATGTGGATGGTGGGAAAGTAGGGGGAATAAACTTTTAAATTTGTTTAGGGTCCATGGTACGCCTAGTCATTATTTTATGTACGAAACTAATTAACAATTTTTAAAAGTAATTTAAATGAAATAAAAAAATATGTAGTCTCGATCGGTGGGGGTAGAGTTTAGGTAAGTGTGGAAGAGATTTTTTTATATTATTTTTAATACGCTCGATTTTTCTACAACTACTATGATTTGATAAATGTCTGTCACTCAGTCGAAAGTTCGCGCTTGTAAATATCCTGGGGTTGACAGTCATGGTGGCCTTAGTGAGGTTCTCTGATGAGAAGCAAAAAAATACTGCACATTATTTAAAAATTTTAAAATTCACTTACCTCTATATTAATACTATTTTCTTGAATTGAATTTAAAAGTTCTTCATAATAAGTTAAAAAATAATCCTTTCAGTCACCGCACTTTGTTATGATATGGAAGGTTCTGGAACATTCTACATTTCTATAGAACCAAGATGAAATTTCCTTTTTCGCACTTATGGGAATTTAGAAAATGTCACTAGCGACGTCTGTGGCTTGCGACTTCAGCTATATCGTGAGGACTTTTTGACTGTATAAATAGTTTTGTAAAAAACGACGATTAGTACAAAACTGGTTGCTTTTGTACGAAGGAGCTCTATAATAATATTAATAATATATTGGTTTCGCTCGTACCTGTAGAGATGCGTTTTGTGCGTTTATTACAAATGTGTTTATATCTAGATTATATTCTTTTTTTTGTTAGATTAAATTATCTAATGTATTTATTTTATTCTCGCTATAACTATTATTGTACACTTTAACTTACTGATACGATACGGTGAGAAGCGTTAAGTGTAGTGATGAGAATTTTATAACGTAAATGTTTTATGTTATAGAACAGGAAGATGTATGAAGTTATTTTGTTTAGAACTGACGCTTATTGTTTATTTTATATGTGTACACCGATTATAACTATTGTTATCACAAAGCTGTGTTCTTACAGATTGATAGGAATTAAATACTTAGATGATGATATTTATTGTTTTACGGATCTGATTCTTTGTACTTTTTGATATAAAATTCATGAAATTCTAACAAAAAAAAAAATATAAAAGAAATTCAATGAGATTTTGTTTAATTTTAAATCAATTCTGTAAGATTATGTTTTGTGATATCTCTACTTATGTAACAATGAGTCTTGTCAATGCCATGCTATTCGATTGTTACATTACGATTATCGATAATGTTTCTAATATCGATATTGTAGATTCTCCTTTTTTTCGATTGAATTTGATAAGACTCGTTTTTTTTTATTATTTATTGTTGTGTTAAGGGCAATTTGTCAACAATGATGCCCTCTGAGTAAGGAACATGCCAAATTATGTTTTCAGTGTAACGTTAGGATTAAATTCTGGCATTATATCGGCCTTTTAATGCTACGTGTGTTGTTTATAGAACATTGTATTTTTCATTCAAGTCGTAAACAGTTGAAGATTTTGTGCGTCAAGGGTAGACTCGAGTAATGAAATTGTGTGTGGAATGTTAAGATAAAATGTAGAAGGGAGGTTCGGGAAGAGTTTAGCATTTTTGATACTTAAAAATTTAATTCCATATATTCAGATGTCTCGATTCGAATAAATTAGGGCCGTGATGTGTTTAGTGTTTACTTAACAGTTGGTAGACTTCCGTTGGAGGACCGCGACCGGAAGTGCTCTGTAACCGATTATAACTGGCAACTGGGTTTTGCTTTTACTAATAACGTTAATGTTCATTCCCAGTAACCATGCCGCAGCGCCGCGTGTCGGCGATGTGCAGCCGTTTGCTTATTACGGGGTTGTTGTTATTTTAATATTAGTATTATGGTTGTATAAGAAATTCAGCATACGTTTATATTTTAGTACGGCGTGTGTTTAAGAGAAATTTCTTTTAAGCTAATTACAATTACATATAAAACTGATATAGGAAAACGATATTCGAACAGATTGTAACTTTGGCTTTGTTTTTTTTTAATCAAGTTGTGTTTAATTCGTCAACGAGCAAATAAACATGTTTCGTAAATATGATTTTTGTAATTATTTTTGACCGCCCACCCCGAATCGCTTTCAGATGGTTTCAGTCATGTCGAGAACACACCTAAGTTAAACGTTAGTCGGGTCGCATCAAAATTAATTACGAAAATCATGTGCGAAATTCGATACGACATACGACTAATGATTTAACTTGGTGTGTTCTTGCAGAGTCGGACAATGAGAGCGCTCCATCCTCAACACCCACGAAGGCCTCGTCGCCGGACGACGCCTTGAAAATAGCTCGCACCAAGTCGCAGGAACTCCTATTACTGGAGAAAATACAAGCCGAGGCGGCCGCGTTCTATAGCTACGACCCGTTGCCTTTACCACTTGAAGCGCCTAAGGAACGCAAAATTGTCCGGACGAACCTCACGACTAAGTACGATAAGCTTTCACTCGATGATATCGCCGGAAAACAAGGCGCAGGCGAGAGACGAAACTCTCTAGACTTTAAAGTTCTGTCTCTAGACGAAATTAGAGCTAGGAAAAAAGGCCCAGAAACAGTAATACACACTAAACCTATAACACTAAATTTGAGTAGGAAAAGAAAGCTCTCCACACAAGAAACCATAACTACATCGGGTAATAAAATACTAAAAGTAGTCAGAAGTAATTCCATAGTTTACAAGAAACTCGATCAGAACACTCCCATTCAGCCCAGCCCAGTAAAAGTTGATCAGAGGAAGATTGACGACATGAATAGTAGAAAGCGTACACTATCAGAACAAAGCGACATATACGAGATGCAAGAAGATGAACTGGTTGATAATTGCTACGAATTCAAAAGGATAAAAATTGCTGAACAGATGTCCAAGCCTCGTCTTATTAGAAATAGGCATAAAAGCAAAACGGAGAGTGAATGTAGAGACGACGATGTCGAATTTAGTTGCAAAGCGGACATGGACTCTGATACTGAAGTACAATTTGTAGGTGTAGAGTTGACTGACAAGGAAAGTGGTTTCGACGCATTGTTAGACGCAGACGTGATAGACGTGGATTCCACGAAGATGGGCGATCCGGTGGACATTGTCGATCTGTGCGATGATGACGGTGAAATCACTGTCGCGGATCTAGATTTGGATTTAGTTAAGAACGTTCCAGATGTTGTGGCGAGTTGTCGCAAATCGTGTCAGAGGACAGACAGTTCGGAAAAGGACATTTTAAACAATATAGACACTTTATTGAGTGAAGACTTGTGATCCGTTACCTAAAGTTTAGCGCCTTAAACACACATAAACAATGTAACAACGGTACAAACTTTATAGAATGGTTGTATTGTAGTTTGAGTAATTACTGTAATTGTGATTATTGTCGTATTTTTACTTGTCTACATTCTGTAGTACGGAATTTAAAATTTTTAATATACTGGGTATATTATATAGGTACATGTGTGTGTGCGTGTGTGTTTGAGTGTGAATGATTAATGATATTATGTTGACGATACGGTTTTTAAAATTAAACATTTATCAAATGATAGTTTATTATAAGGAGGGTAGTTTTTACATTTACAATTTTTCTAGTATTTTTTTGTGAAAATTCTAAATTAACATGTAACAAGTAGTGTTAGACGAATTATTAAGGTAAGTGTACCTACGGTATGGTTTGAATTTGTGATGCGGTATATTAATTGATATTGAAGACAATACCGCATCGATTAAACAATTAAAAAAATACAACGAATATTAAATGAATTTGAATAGTAGAATTATTTCGAATTGTATTCTTAGTGATATTTAATTAGAAAAATTTTAATGTAGGTAGTAACGTCTTTTTACATACAAATTATTAAATAGATAATACGAGTAATGTAAGCGGTAATTTTAATTAGATAAATGATATACAGATTCTGTATATATACAAGTTTTTAAATTTGATAGCCAATTTAGTTGTACAAAAACACATTTTTGATCGATCGATAAGTAGTAGGATGATAGCTCACATTTTAAAATAAGGGGATATAGTTTGTGGGTTCGTTTCTTCACTATAAAATGTTTCAGAAGGTACCAGACAATGCAGTGGGTTTTATTCCACTGTGCAATCATGGTCATGGTCGAAATCTTGGTCCACTTCTGTCTCATACCATACTAAAATTAGGTACAGGTATTGGACCGCTTTTCTTTAAAACTAGACTTGAATATTTTTTGTACGCTGACACTGTGCAGGTCACTTTTTTTCAAGCATTTGTAGTGTCCTACGAAAGTATTGGTAAATTATCAATTTTCCTGCTCTCTAGTGTCAAATTTGAATCCTTACTACGAATGACAGCAGGGAGACGAAACTGCTATTTAATCGCACCCCTATAACCAGCAGTCGAAGTGATATTCTCGCCTAAAGCCTGAGAATGTGTAGAGAGTGTAGACCTTCGACCCATATCATATCATATTGAAGGAAAATTTTTGATTAACCTCGCATCAACTGGACCATTTATCAACTTCCAACATCCGTATCTAATTGCATGTCGCCTTTTTTAAATACGTAGGTACAAAGTTGTCAAGACAAAGTGTCGGTTATAATTTTTTGTAATTTGTAATTTTTTCGTATTCCATCTTGATTAGCAGAATATAATGAGGTATTTTTTCTTGGAGGACAGAATATAATTATTATGGTTAATTTACATTATGTATTTTTCAATTCTAGATTGACGCATATGAAAATGTCAAATTGTCATGAAAATGTATTGGAATGATGAAACAGTTTTATCGTAAAATAGTTAAGATGAATCGACCTAAATAATATATTAATAAGCTTATAGGAATTGTCCTCAGAAGCCATTTCTAATTTAATTGATCATTTTAATTACAAGTTTATTGAACAGTATTCTTTTTCCATAATTTTTTTTCATTACTGATAATTGAATGAATTGTTATCTATGACTTCTGACTGGTTTCTTTTATCTTTTTTATATAAACTGTGGTTTTTGATGAAGCTACTTTTCTAATATCTATATGAAGTTCAAAAAATAATCGACCCATTATAATTACACTGTTGGAATATGGGTCTCCACTCATATTGAGAGAGTTAAGGCCATAGCCTGCCACGCTGGCCAAGTGCGACTTGGCAAACTTGCACCGC
>DWDT01001264.1:0-16502 GCA_018245595.1 Microceris scylla | reverse complement strand
ATTATCTTTATTTATTATTAGGTTATTGCCACACTCGTTATAAATGTTATTCAAGATAATGGCATATTAAAAGATAAGTTGCAATGGGGTACAAAGTTTGTACAGTTCAATAACTTTTAGCGGTACACTAAATACATCGGGCAATATATTTTTGTCATATTCAATGTAGTATGACAAACAGTGTTTTTAGGAAATACAAATTAATATGATAAGATGTGTTACTACATAATCTCAGTATCAAGGATAATAAAATTATAAGACAATAAAATTTTATATACACATACACACATATTCAATGCTTGTGTGAGTATGTTTTAAAGTACTATAATATATATTAAGAAATTATTAACAGGACAGAAATTGTACTACCTCTATTGAACTGCATAAAGAGTAAACTAAAAGTTTAAAGAAAATCTATTATCAAAAAAAGTAAAACAATCTACAATTTGTTTTTTACAATATATTGTGATATTTTCCCATGTTTTTCTATTAGAAGTGAAGCCAATTTCATAAAAGGGATTGCTGAGAGCACATCAATTTTTAATACTGCTTAAAAACAACACTAGGGCACTTGAGGTTTTTTCAGCGAATAATTTTTTTAGGTAACCTGAATTAAGGTTAATTTATAGGCCATATTATTTTATGATATTATTTATGCAATTAACAGAAGGATAAAAAATCCATTAATATACTCATAATAGCTCCTTTGTTACAAAGGCTGATTAAAATTAGAAAAACCCATGTGAAGATGATATTTTGTAAATGAAATAAACTTGTACATTGGTAATTCAGAATCGAATTGTAAGCATCACATATCCAATTTTAGATTTATATATGATTCTTTAAAAATGTACAATAATCGACCCATTATAATTCCATTGTTAGAATATGGGTCTCCTCTCATATTGAGAGGGTTAAGGCCATAGTCTGCCACACTGGCCAAGTGCGGGTTGGTTAAAAATTTGTATGTAATACTCACCCCTAGTACTTCAATGCCATCACAGAAAGTTAAACCCATTAACCAATCAATTTCATAACTGTGGTTCATTATGAGGTATCCATGCTCTTTGCCATAGAACTTCTCATACTCATCCTTTTTAACATAAATAGACAATTTCGTTTTCGACCACCACTCAGACATAAACACTAATTCTGTAAGAAAAATACATGATATATATGTGATAAATATCAGTAAAATAATTGTTTTTCTTTGCTTTGACATTATTATTTTCAATTCTCAATTGCATTTGAGTGTGAAAAATTATAGCAGCATAAAGTACAACACCACTCAAATTATCTCAAGTGTGCACAGTTTAGCTAGTTTAGTGTGCTTGAGTTAACTTGAGTGTGCACATTAAGGGGTTAATAAAACATTGTAATGCAAAACAGCACTAAATATTTGCTCATATATTTTTTGAAGATCTATACAATGTTTATATATTGTACGATTGGTAAGGCAAGAGCATAAATACACTTTTTGTGATTTTACATAAAAGGCATTTTAAATTATTTTCTACATTTAATGTTCAAACTGCTTGTATTTCATTGATATGTTTTTTTTACATGAAGTAAGCACTATATTTTTAAGTTTGACTGTGTGTTTTTAACAGGTTTTTAAAATTTTGGATCTTGATGCCTGTCTTACCAAAGGTGTGATATAGTCTTTAGGGGAGCTAAGGCTAAATTATCCATAATTGAATGTTATTCTCCATAATTTTAGATATCACGGTTTTACCTTATAAGTCAATTTTTAAATTTTAATGCATTCATTTATTTCAATTCAAATTGGAATTTTTATGAAAACTAACATCCTTATACCAAGTTGGATTGAAAATGAAATTACCAAAATATACTTACGACTGGAAAACGAATATGAGAGATAGTAATTTATTTGTCTATAGAGTTTTTTATTGAATGGTTTTAGTCCAAAGTATAGGAGAGCTTGAAGTACATTAAGTAGTAAGCCAGATGTGAAGTACGATATAGCAAAACAGAGATGTACAATTGTAGATTGCTTCAAAATATTTAAGTAATTCATTTTTATGTCAGCTGCTTGACATAGTAGCAGTACCTAAAATAAAAAACAAATATTTATCACACTCGAGAATAACACACACGTAAATTGTTAATAAGTATAATATTTTTGTAACAGTTTATTATGACTATTACCGTTAACAAAATAGATACATAGTGAAAATGTGAAGTAAAAGATTACTGTTAACTTGTGATCGGGTTATAAGTGCAAATGGTGTTATTTTAGATGAAATTTCCCAGCAGAATGTTTCTGGCGCACACATTAGTAGTTTTATTACCACAGTAATCACCTTTCACAATTAAGGAAAACGAAAGCGCGATGTAAACTAATATTTTAAACCGTTTAAACTGGACCGCAAAAGTTATGTGTACCACCCATTTGTTTTACATCAAAATAAATCATTAATAAGGAGACTAATTAGGAATGCATTGATGCAATTTAGTTAGATGAACACGCTTTTAGTATTGCGTAATATTAGTATTACTGGTCACAACATGCACCTTTTCTAAAAGAATAAACGATATTTCATTACAATGTTAACATCACGTATTTCGAAACTTCTATAAATACTATTCAGTTAGGTTACCGTAATTATAGGAACTTACTTAAAATTTATACCGTTGTAACGTTTTTGTAAACAAGAAATCGAATATTTTCAACGCCTCGCACCTCATGAAAATTAACACACTGTTCCGATTCGTAGGCCGTTTAAAATCGAAAATAATATTTGTAACATAAATATGCAATCAGCGATGACTTCCTTCTACCACTATATCTATAGAACTAGAAGTAGAAAAGATACTTTAGGCCATAGATAATAAACGAACGATACAAAGAGTTTTTAGTATTGGATGATAGTCATCAATTCTTTACCGGTAGTGATAAAGCTATTAATCCTATTAATCATGTTATTTACATTTTTATTTTTATTTGCAAGTATTAAACTTATGGTTGGCGATCATTAAATATGTTTTTGTATATCATAATTACATGTAAAATCATGTAAGACGAAACAATTATTTCATTGCATGTAAGTAACTAACAAATTATGATCTATTATTTTTCTATGAAAATGGTATAATAAAATTATTACGTATTAATGTAAAGGAATTAACACAGTTAGCAACGTGGATCGGTCGGTCAACAGTGTAAATACCAGCAATTGGCCGTAGTGAAAGCTCTAAACTGTATATTGTTTGAATAATTTATACAAACAGATATATTTGCTGAGTAAAAAAAATTAACGTATCTTTATTTATTTTAAAAATACGTGGTTGCATTACTTCTTCCAATTCCACTGATTTCACCAGTTGCGTTCATTCAGTCAAGTCAAGTCAAGTCAAGTTGTTCAGATATTATTAGATCTAATCAAAACATTGAAAGGCGCACGAATGCGAGTGGAGTTCATTCAAAGGGCACCAGGTTTGTTCAATGTAGGTACATGTGTATTTGTTCAATAGTAGAAAAGCAATTCGCCACAATATTTTGCTAGAGACAGATGTCAAATAGCGGCAT
Organism: Microceris scylla; assembly: GCA_018245595.1. Classification (NCBI taxonomy): domain Eukaryota; kingdom Metazoa; phylum Arthropoda; class Insecta; order Lepidoptera; family Hesperiidae; genus Microceris; species Microceris scylla. The sequence goes on along the minus strand of DWDT01001264.1, from coordinate 12,952 downwards.
CCCAAGCAAATGTAGTAAATAACTTTTTCTGCTTTTATTTTATAGACTTATAGATCTTATTGTCTCATTCTTGCCGATCAATAAATTTGGTTAGGCCGTAATAATAGTGTATGTTATAAAAGATCGATAATTTACACGACGATGCTACCTGTGTAAAATTGTTGATTTTTTTACGCTTTTCTGCTCTGTGTTTTAATGACATAACGGATTTAAACATTAATCGTTATCTCGTTTTTATTTATTTACGCTCAAATTAATTGTTTTTATTTTCTCATTTCGAATCATTTGCCTATCAACAATCTTTAGCATGACATTTTGTCACCCAATCATATTTTGGCATTGACGTTGACCGTTGACGTGACAGCGTGTGGCATGTCTTTGTATCTGAACTTGTAGTAGGTAAACATAAATAATATAAATATCACGAGTAATCAAGAAGAAATGTACAATATATTAGACATAGTTGAAAGTAATATTTACGGAAAGGTTTACTTTAGTAAAAATAGGTATTAGTAAAACATTCTGTCTTAGTTATCATGTCGGTAAATTATATACCTCGAGTCACTCAGGTAAGTTCTAAGTCCAAAATCCAATTTGAAAATTAAAAACTTTAATGGTCGAATTTGACATCCAAGGATTAATGTCTTTTAACCTTTTCAGTTAGACGCAGTACAATTAGATGTACAATTAGAGGAACTGTTCAAGCAGTTGTTATTTCAAGCTACCAAGTATTTGGAGGTAAACATCCATACAATAAATGTAGATATCACTTTACAACGATATAAAACTTAACCGATGCATAGATCTAATAATGAATTACACATTATTATAAAGTTGATTTTGAATGATTTATATTTTTATTTTTTAGCCAGGTATACTACAACCAATACTGCCAGAGCTCGAACTACTAATAAGGGCTTGTATATTTAAGTATTCTGTGTACAACCAAAAATGTACATTTGGACAGCAGATGCTATCACTCAAGTATAAGACTGATTATTTTTCCAAAAGTAAATTGTACTGGTATTTCGGTTACACTGTAGGTCTAAGGTACATAAGTGAGAGGGCCTTGTACAGCCTGACTTCTAATTCAAATGTTCAGAAGTTCTTGCACAATCTAGAGACGTTTCAACTTTTTGGTGATATTTTGAATTTCCTAAGATTCATTAAAAGTGGAAAATATCCTATTCTGATTGATTTCATTCTCGGACTAGAGTTATCAGCCGATAAATTGACAAGGGAAGATCTTACAGACCTTTCATGGACCAGGGAACTGTTATGGCATAACTTTATTGTGAGTGTGGTTTTTGTTATTCTTATAGTTATTTTAGTAATATGGTTTGTCTTAATTTTTTTTAAGGCTTTAAACATGACAACAATATTATAAAAAAATCTAGCTTTTTTGCATCTTGTCAGTGAAGTTCAGTATGTAAGAACTTTTTTATACCATTAAATGAAGAAAGATCATATGCATTCGTTCAATCAATCGGAAAGCAGGTAGCTAGAAAATGATGCCATATTTTTTATCAACCCTTTAAAGTCCTAAGGGTGCGTTTCCACCAGAGATGAGTGAGGATGCATAGCGAGGAATGTGTTTGTTAAGAACCAATAGAATCCCTTCCTTTATCTAGCCCCGCCCAGTACAGGGAAGGGGAAGCAATGCTATTGGTTCTTAACAAACACATTCCTCGCTACACATCCTCCGTCATCTCTGGTGGAAACACCCTAAAACTTGTTAGTCCTGAGAGAAATGTGCAATATATGTGTGGACTCAGGACCTCAAAAGATTAAACCTGTCACTGTGTATATAATCTATGCAGTAAAATAGAGCATTCCAAATTGTTTTACTTTTGAGCATTTATTATTATTTCATCAACAATATTACTTTATAATTCATTTTTTTAATGCTGCTTAGGCTTGACTGCCGTGTTGGTTGAGTGATTGCAAGTGCAACTGCTGATTGGGAAGTCCTGGGTTCAAATTCAGGGTAGGGTACTATTGGATTTTTCTAATTTAGAATTTCTAGTACTGACTCGGAGTCTAGATCTGTACCTGGTGTATGGCAATAGGCTCACCACCTATTCCATGGGACTTAAACATAAGTGGTGAAACATGGGAGTGTATTACACTCCTCTACCTACCTCTTCAGGGATTACCAGTTCATCAACTAAACCAGGTCATCTAACATTAAACTGTAGGGTTTTATATGATGACTATTTATTTGTATAGCAAAAACTAATATCAATGATGCTATGAACATTGTTATATTTCTTTTAGGAGCTAATAGGCACAGCTATATCATTGATGAACATTTTTGGGTTGAAAAAAATACTGTCAAATATTCTGAAGTGCATGTGGTGGAAGAAACATCAGCGCTTGTCAACAACACCAGCTGTACCAACAATGACTCTGAATATCACTTGCGCCTGTTGTGACAGTGCACCAATATTGCCGCATGTCATGGGATGTTCTCATATATTTTGTTATTACTGTTTGATGGTATGTGTTTTACAAATTTTAATGACACATAATAATAACACATCGTTAGGCCTTAATTTTCTTGGTGTTCCACTAGTGGAATGATCAAAGGGTCTGTACAGAACTGGAAGGGAACAGAGGCAATCAATTATTAAGTGGGGTTTGTAATTCTTGTGTAACTGAAAAATTCAAATGAGTTTGGTTACAGATTTGAGTTGTTTTTGGTTATTTTATTAATTAATTCTATTGTTACTTGCCTTTACCTGATACATGACTTATGGAACAATGAATTAGCTTAGAAACAGCCCCATTATGAAATTTCTTCAGACATACAGAAGCAGATATGAGTATACTGTTATCTGGTTAGTCAAAAGCAATTATGCAACAACTATGGCTTCACACCAAAGTGTATAAGATAACTACCCATCGAATTTCAATTTAACCTAATGAATTTTTTTTTGCAGGCAAATAAAGCTGCTGATGAAGATTATTCCTGTCCAAAATGTTACTTCAATGGTAGAGAAGTGAAAAAGTTTGTTATGACATAAATATGCACTACAGTATAATTTTTTTCTCCGTGCAGTTTGGGTTATTAAAGATAGCCGGCTAGGGCGTAGTATGTTGCGCGGGCGCAACGCCATTGTCGATAAAAACGATGGATATAAGTTGTTATTATCATTATTATCTTTTTTGTTGTTCAATTTAAACTTAGATAGAAGTATTTATATTTATTTGTAATATAACTTGTTACATTCTAAACTTTTGTACTTATAGTTTTTTAATACATACATACCTAATTCAATTACAATTCCACATAATGACAAAACTAAATACACTATCGATAACGCTTATCGACAACAATAATACGCATCACTATGTCCGCCCTTAAGGCCCGTGAGTGGGAGAGAGAGCCAAATACTCGCTTCACCGCTCCGACATCTTATGACGCAAACTGCACGGAGAAAAAAATTATACTATAGAACAATTATTTTGCCAAACATTATGTGATATAGAATATGGTAGGTTTGTTGTTTAAATGTTGAAATGTTATAGAAATATAATTTTATTCTTAATTTTTCTTCTTTCTCTTGTGTAAAGGGTGGATGTTAAAATTATTTAATACGATAAATTTGATAAATAACAGAGCAACTTCATATTCTCCTCTCTATTAATATAGAGAGGAGAATATGAAGTTGTTTTTTTTCTAACCCAAGTGATGACAATGGTGTAGACAACGTTGATCAGTTGAGAGTTTTAAAGTAAGATATACATATTCTACTACTGATCTAGAAGCCGAGAAGTCGAGAAACCGTGCTCTGCAATCCCCAACACACATGTCAAGCGTAGGAATTATGGGCAAAAAGCCCTGAGGAGAAGATTAATGTCCAGGCTGTTCAGCATGAGCATACAATTAGACAGGTTGATAATGATGACTGATATTTTTGGATTCTGCAATTGCACAAAATTCTTTTAGAACGCATTAGCTGCAATACTTTTTACTTAATTTCGTTGTGTAATACTTTCAAAGCGTAACTTTTGGAAGTGATATAGACTGTTGAAATGCGGAGCAAAACAGTAACAACCGCATCGAAATCGGTCGAGTGATTCTCAAGATTACTTTATTATAGATTATATACAGAATAATAGTTACTTGACGGATTTTCTCTTTACACAATGGTAGTCTTTATTAAAAGAAAAAAATTGTATTTAAACATTTATTTAAGTATAGGTAATACAATGTCTCTATGCATAAAATTAAAGTTTAAAAGCTTGAAATAAATAAGGTACAATTAACAAATGTATATGTAGGTATATTTTTTTGTTTATCACAAATACATATATATTTTGTGACGTTAGGTTTATGCAGCAGATCATTAGGTGACCTGAGAATATGTGGCGTACGCAATGAATGTAGATCTAATCAATGTGTCAAATAAGCAAAAGATGAATAATACACGTATGGCACAAATGAATAAGCATTCAATTTACAATATATTTACAAATCTCGTAGGGAATTGGAAAGAATAATTATTTAAAATTGGCAAGAAATTTCGCTTAATGAAAGACAAATATGATCTTATAATGAAATTTACGATGTAAGATTTTAATGGTGGAAAAATGATAATAATAATTCATGAATCATGATAAAAAGACGATGAAAGCTATGAATTCATGATAGGAAATATTAATGGAAAAGCCTCTAAGTCCCACTTAAAATTCTTCAGAATACTTTGTTTAACTTACATTACATAATTTAGTTATAATCACAAAATTTAATACAGCACGCTATAAATATAATATAGCATGTTGTTAAAACGTTTAAAAATTGGTATAAAACTTAAGTCACAGAGATCTTATTCCTCAGTTTTGATGTTATTTTTAAAACTACATGATTATACATATATCACGTAGAAATTTCTGGACTTTAATCCACAAAGGCATTAATTTAACTCGACGTAACTGTCACAAATATTGAAATTTTACACTTTTTTTTTAATTCACCGTAAATGCGCTAAAAGGAGAAATTAAAAGGACGGAATTCTTTTGAGGATTTTTTTGAACATCATCTATCTGAATAGATAAGAAATAATTTTTAATAAAGGTAAATTCCAATGATATCGTGTCGTCGAGTCTCGAAATGTTTGTGCTGTAATAAAAAATTACTTCTATGTTACGTGGATTTTTTTTCTGTACAAATACATTGATCATATGTAATAAATACGAGATTTCTATATGATATATGTTAAGTTTCGCTACATTAATACACAATTGCGGTAGGAAATATCTAATGGTGGTTGTCTTTGCTGTTTGTGACGCTGGCGTGGAAACCGGTCTCCCAGTCTGCGACGTAGTTGACTGTGCGCACCGAGCCATCCGGTTCCACCAGAGAATACTGACCTGAATCAATGAAACGTAATCTCGGTTATGGGTTATGTGTAAGTGGACCTAGTCAGTAGCTTCGGGGCGATTAAGACATTTTAATGATTAATATCACGGTACCAGTAATTAAAACTTACTCAATTTTAATAGTTTCAGTTATCTAATAAAAAATAGCCTGAATCGAATTACTGCGTAATTTAGAAGTGAAACTGAATTGTACTCAGATTATTCTGGCTTTGATTGCCGAAGGGAACCAATATTTAGTGAGAAAGTTTTATCACCTATTGGCGCGACGGGATGCGTCTAGGCAAGTTTGAAACTAAAGAAAAGTAAAACGTATCGAAATGACAGTGGATCTATTTATAATTGTATGTAGATGTATAATATATATATATATATTATACAGTATCTTAACACTCTTCTATATCTTTATACAATTATAATAAATAGACTAGAAATTTGACTACAACGTTATAAGTATGATAAGTCGATTTATTCTCCGATTACTATTGATAGCTGATAAGACCAAGTGTTCTTTTGGGATAGGAATCTAACGACTTTACAGTATGATAACAATTTCACGCTTAGAAAATCTCAAATGAATTTGTTTCTATAAAGTAAAATAAGAAAACTGTGTGTTCAAGTGAATTTCAAACTTAGAATGTACATGCAGGGTAGTTTGCGTTTTTACACAGTCACTGCAGGTCGGTGACAGTAACGGAAGTTTGAAAAGGTCACAGCCCACGGTATTGAAGTTTAGCATTCAGATATCATAATGCCTACTTATTGTATCATGACATAATTTGCAATCTGTGACCTTCATATAGGAATCTTGATATTATTGCCAACGATTAGATTGTTTGTAGTCATGGTTATTTCAGTATTCATGATTAAACGGTGGATAATACTAACCTTTCACAACATCACCGTCGCGTTCTTCCTTCTGCTGCTTGACATCGCCAGTGTGGGGATCGTTGACGCCGTATTCAAAAGCGTATCTTGGATGGGCGTCCTACAAAAAACAAAATAGATATATGAAGTAGGAATCAAATTAGAATCGAAAAATAATATTACTTAGTAAGTTAGCTTAGTGAATATTACTTGCATATATTTTTTATTACAAAAAAGGAAGTGCTTAGAACTAATCTATTATTTAATGGAATTTTTGCTAAGCCATATAAGAAAATCTAATTAGAGCTAGCATTAAGGGGATTCGTGTGTAGATTATGTACATTGTGTTTCGATAAATGATAGATATAGCAAAATTTATTACACTTAGTTTCTTGTTTAGTGTTCTTTGACTAATCGGCGTTATTATGATATCAATGATTTTAGCCGCACTTTTATTGGTTGGCATATTACAAATATTTTAAACATAGCTATTTTGATTACGATTTTATTTAACTAGCTATAATGAGAATGACTTAAGATTACCATATGCTTAGACAATTACAATTATGAGTCATGACTTTCAACTTAACACGTAATACGAAGCTATTGGTAGGCTTAAATTACCTAATAACAGATTAATTAATATTACAACCCGTCTTAAATATCTGCGGATCTGCGCAGATGACGTCATGGATTCGAGGGTCAGCAAAACAAATTAAGTAACAAAAAAAAAAACCATAAAACAAAAGAACCCTTTTTTGACGTAATTTGGTGTCGATAGCAGTTGACAAAAATGATAGTTACATTCCAATGTATGAACATTTATTTAAAAAACAACTGTTTGTAAATCCGTAGTGGAATACGATCACGCGCGGGGGGAACCGCATTCCAGCGTTGTCCATAGATATTTCCGACGGGTAGTACATTAGTCGTCAGATAAATAGATGACGTTGATGTCTTGTATAAGTAAATTGATAGCTTTTATGTAATAGCTGAAGTCGACTTGATATTCTTCATGCAGAAATTACCGCGAGTAAGTAATGATTAATTACTAATGAACAAGTGATTATCATCATTGAGTAAGGTTTAAAAGATGTGCGCGAAATTGGAATTATAAAATGATAGAGAAATCACAAGTTTACCATTCGTTCTACAAATGTCATAGTATTTGTCAATAATGAGATGATTAATATGAGATTGATACTTTCTTACTAGTTTAGACTTTGATAAGCGTTCAATAATAAGCTTCAAGTTATAAGCTAGAACTAAATTAATATCCGTAGTGGTAGTGGTTTGATGTTACAGATGTAAATAGTATAGATGATGTAGACAATTTAATTAGTATTTATAGTGTACAAATCGATATGTATGTTTCGAGAACACTAAGTGCATATTTCGTTGGTTAATGTTTGCGCAAATGAGCTTTGAAAGAGGTAAATGTGGTTAAATTGATATAAAAACGAGGTGAGTAATATAAAAGCGCGATTCAGATTACGCAAAACAGCAGTTCGCTGCAGGTTAGTGTAGTTTTTATTCAGTCCATAGTCCACAAACTGCCTGGAAAGGCGTATATATTTGCATATTCACATTTTCATACTACCAATTCACCGAAATTCAAAATAAGAACACAGAAACCGCTAAATAGGAAATGAGTTAACGATTTTCGACATTTATGCAACCGACTTAAACGCTTACACGGTGTTCACAGTACAGTTTAGGCGCGCACCCAATTCGTGTAACGTTTGTAAACATTGATTATGTGATGTTTCACAACGTTTTATGATTTCAATAAAACAGAGTGACTAATCAAGATTAACTACGGCAGAACTCGTCCCCGATCAGTGCTTGGTACTAATCAATTTTGTTATGTCACCAAATTGCGCGCATGAGGTAACCGCCATGTGTGGAAATATTGTTGTATATAATAATTACACGCTTATTTAAAATAATTAATGGTGGCACGTATGCACGTGTTGCCTATAGGACGCGTTCCAATGGGTCCTTTCACATGTTCTATGGCAGTCATTTACGTTCGTATATTAATCACTTTACCCATTTTCTTCGACTATGACGACAAGTTTATGTCTGTTCCGAGAAAATTACGAGTACCTATAATGGAATTTAGGGATAATATCACAAAATTACCAACTACACATTAAAATAATTATTACATGTGAATGCATAATGGAATGTAATTGTAAGCACGGTAGGTTTTAATTAGATTTTGTTTAAATATCTATGTAAAAAAAAATCAATATTTATACGCCAATGTTTTAAGTAAGTATCGTTGAATTAAAGCAACTTTCCACGAAGTACACACATCCTAAAGCATGTTATTATATTTCTATTAGGTTCTACATATTGCTTGTTTGCGGGAAAATGTGTTAGTACCTAATTTGAAACGTCCGATTTCCGTGAAAAGTAATCTGTAAATACAAACAGTGAGCTATTGTCCATTTACAAGGCCGAATGTCGAAATCGATTAGTATCTGTAACATTTTTATGATATAAAGAATATAAAATTTTTTATTACTTTGAAAGTTTAACGTAAATATTGCAGATATAAGGCATATTTATTCAACTTTCGAACTTTTATAAGGTCAGAAATACATATATAAATGTAAAATGACGCCTGTAATCCCCGAAGGGGTAGGCAGAGGGTGTAGTAGACCCCACGTTTATACGAATAGGTGGTGAGCCTAGTACCATACACCGGGCACAGATCCAGACTTTGAGTCACTATAATATTAAAAATTCTAACTTAGAAAAATCGAATAGTTCTCCACACGGGATTCGAAACTAGGACCTCCCGATCGGCAGTCGCGCTTGCAACCGTTCGACCAACGAGGCGGTCTCGTCGGAAATATATATCTGTTTAATAAGACGAAAATAAAATTGCACTTACATAGTTCTCCAAGAATTCCGTGTGTACGTTTTTGACAGCATGGGATGCAGTTGCGACATGTCCAACATGTGCTACTTGCGACACTTGGGCCACAGGAGCGACAGCAACAGCTGCTGAATGCACAGGCAGGCTTACAGCTGGTGCCGCATGTTGAGTGTAAACAGGTACAGAGTGCTGGGTGACTGCTGGTGCTGAATAATGAGATACCGAAGACGTCGAATACTGTGCAGCCGGAGCTGAGTAATGTGTCACAGCTGGTGCAGAGTACTGTGCAACTACTGGAGCTGACGTGTGAGTCACGATCACTGGAGCTGGCGCATGAGACACAGCTGGCCCTGAGTATTGGGCCACCACCGGTTCTCGGTATAATGAGGTGACTGGAGCGGAAACTGCTGCAGATCCAGAATATTGACTATACTGGTTCGATCCAGAACTTTCTGAGCTGTAAGCCGAAGAAAACACTTGTGGGCTTTGTTGTCTAAGTGCTGGTGATGTTGCGTAACCGGACGATGGTGCAGCATAAACTTGAGATACAACTGGTCCACTGGCTTGAACATTGTTATAGGAGTTCAAAGACGCCTTGGCGTAGGATCCACTCGAGTATGAAGATTGCTGAGAGATCAAATTTTGAGTAGCGTAATTAGTTCTTGCTGGAGCCAAAGAGAATTTAGCTTGTAAGGGCGCTGCGGTTATTTTAGCTATTATAGGAGCTTGAGCGTAGGTTGCTGATGGTATAACAGTCCTTTGAGCCGATGCAGAGAGGCCGGAGGATGTCGCGTACCCGTGTTGTTCGTTTTGGGCAGCGTAAGATCCGCTGGAGATCTGTGATTGATAGGTCACTGCAGGTTGCACTTGAATAGTCGACGGCTGAAACAAGACTCCTTGTGAGTATCCTGCGTTGCTTGAATATCCTCCTGAATGTCCTGATAAACTTTGTGTGTATAAAGGAGCTGCGGTAGCCTGAACGCCGCTTGTAGTTAATTGTACTGCTGGGGCGGGGTACGAATAACCAGAATCGCCACATCCTTGCACATTTTGAACTTGACTCAGATGGTAGTTAAGATCAGGATCATGATACGCGGACACGCTCGCCAACAGCGCCGCTACTAGTACTGCCTGTAATAATAGACACAGACGAGATTATTATTTTTTTAAAGCAGTTTTATCGACATCTGTGGACGAATTCACATAAATATGCAGTAGGCTTACATAAGATTTAGATTTACATCTAAGGCAACTTGGTTAAATCGCCGGACATGGTAGAATTAATTGGGTCAAGTAAATACAAAGCTTAGAGACTGTGTTGCCCTTAGTACTCCTTCGCCTTCACGAGATTTAATTTACAAGCTTCGGTTTGGTATTTGCTATTTTCAATACCTATTCAAATGCGTGAGAACAAGGCAGCTTTAGTGCAACAAACGATTGTATCTTTAGTTCCTGGTTTTGTAATTGAATCATTTGAATTTGAAAGTTTCAAACGGACTTCTCGTTCAAAGTATTCTCAGTAAAATTTAGAAGGAAAAAAAAGTAAATAATGTACTAATATTAAAAAATTTGAAATATTGATATATTTATTGTATGAGAAAAATTGAATTAATACTTTAATTATATATGAAAAATAAAAAAAAAAAAAAAAATAAGGAGGTACTTACCGCTTTCATGGTGACTGCGTTACTGGATTAGTACGTATCTTTAAACAGTAAACCACATAAACATATCACTCCAAGTGTTTAAGAACTTGAATTGTATTTGGCAAAGCGTCATTCGAAATGAGAGCAAAGTGGGCCTGCAAAGTCTTATATAGCGATCTCATATGTGTAAGAACAGGTCACACTTTTTCACATTCGCCGACAACGCTGGTACCGTGGGCGCGGCTCTGTACACTATGAGTTAGTATCTTGCACTAATAGTCTGTCACAGGAAGAAGATTGATATGAGTCTAGAACTTATTTATATCTAATTAAAAAGCTCTCAAACGTTTTCTTCCTTCTAATATGTATAATAATAATAATAATAATTATATAGTAATGTATCTTTTACAGGGTAGGCGGAGTACATCGATAATTTCGCTAGATATATTTGTCACTTGATGATCTCTGCTTGCTCATTAATATACATGATATGGATAAATAAAGCTGACCAGGAATTATTATCGTCTAAATATTTGAAGAATGCTATAAATTGGTGTTTAACGTGTGAATCTTAGGATATAATGTATGTATGTGTATCGACTCTTCGAATGTGTTCGCCACAAAAGGAAGCGGTCTCGATACCTGAAATGCTTTACATTTCAAGAAAATTTCTGCTTTGGCAGATCCGTTTTTAGACAAGAAAAGTTCCCTTTTTGGTACTCATTTCAATGTGTAATAAAAAATAAAAATATATACTTATTTGACTTTATTTTTATTTAATTATTTGTTCGATGTTTTTTTTATTTCTAGTCTACTTTATGAATTATTTTGACTTTATTGGCTGTAACGATTTTACGTACATAGATATCTACCAAATTGTAATTAAATACAATATTTGCTTTAGCAAAGCCGCTTCTTAATTATTTGGTTGTTTACTTAAGTTTTGTAATTTCACTTCGTTAAGCAATGCTTAACACATTCCTTTGTGTCTAACTTAATTTATTAAATTCACATTTCACGAAGGGCCTTCACATTATAAAATAATGTACAAATTTTATCTTTCGTTTTTGTGTTTGAATTTTTAATTATTAAGAAAAGTATTTATGACTTAATTATTTTTTTAAATCCAATCGGGTCACTGCCTATTCTGCCGGCAGTAGGTATAACATTACTGGTGAACTACGCTTCTCTGCTTATCCCTTCGCGGAAACACAGGGCTGGTATTTTGGTTATTTTAAATTGTGATTTATCGATTGTCATTCGTACGTAATGCGTTTAAATATGTCGCTTTATACAAATAAGATAATAGCGACAATTTTTTCGTACCTCTTAAAGAATGTAGGTACGTACCTACCTATTTTTATTTAATAGCCGTGTGTCGGATAGAATTTTTCCAATTTTCTCCACACTAACACAGATACCAGCTCGAAACAGGAAGCGTTGCTTAACCGCTGTGATTAGACCGTGCGAGTGGACGCCACATAGATATGAGACTTCAAATTGAAATTTTATCTAATGACGATCATTTACGTGATTATCGAGTTCAAGACATGATATTCAAACCACCTTGGTCGCTATTACTCTATAAAGTTCTAGTTGTGTTTATTAATAGTGCACGTGGATTATTTAGTATGTGGCTGTTGCAAATGGGTTGCTGTCTCTCACATATCTATCCACACACACATACCTACACATACAAAGCTGTGCAGTACATGCAAAGCATGCACAGCTCTCATATACCTATATGTACACCTAGCATGTATCTTACACGGGGTTGTGTTAACTGTCTAATACAATAATGTTAATTTCTACAATGAAGCAATGCTTACATATAACAATTTGTGTTTGGATCTGAAGTGATCTTCGGTTTATATAGACACTAGAGGCGGTCATCTCTAGTCTTGAGAAGTAGCAGTGTGTCTAGGACTAGCTTCGAATAGGACATCTCCTAACTGTAACTAACTGCGATCGTAATACATCATCAGACTATCTTAGTCCACTGCTGGACATAGGCCTCCCCAAAAGGGGGGTTGTGCCCGTAATCTCCAAGCTGGGCACGGCTTTCCGTACCGCCGACGTTGCTGCCCGTCGGCGGCCAGGGCATTTAGCCGTGCCTATTTAGGCTGTGCTATACCGCAAGCAGCCGGTCGTCAGAGCCTGGTCTGTA
>DWDT01001263.1:0-16503 GCA_018245595.1 Microceris scylla | reverse complement strand
TGGTGAAACGTGGGAGTGTTCTGCATTCCTCTGCCTACCTCTTCGGGGATTACAGGCGTGAAGTTACGTTTTACGTTTCAAATTGTTAATAACTTTTTCGTGTTAATTATCTACTGTAAGAGAAACCATTGCAACTATATTTTGGTTAAATGGATGGCAAATTTTTGAAAATTATTGACGCCACTGCATACTAATTGGAATCCTTTGCAAATTCATATACAAAATACGTTGAAAAACATTTTATCTTCAAAGTGTATTTCATTTGAATATTTAACGATGGGCCAAAAAGGTGAAGCAACATAAAAAAAATTGCTTTTTATCGATTGGGTAGGGAATGTTAATTAACGTGGGCGAAACCGCGTGTCAAACTTGTATTGCAGTGAACTGTAGCACGAATAATATCTGCGATACCCAAACGTACGCAGTCGCCTTTGTTGCGTAGATACTCACTCACACGTACAGATGCCCATAAAAGATGAAACGAATTTCAGACCAACTGAACTTCATTCCCACATATTCAGTAATCCCGACATCTGTCCCCATTTAGACAGGGCGTGGCGAAAACTTCGCAAAAACACCGGAACGTTTCACAAACTCATTGAATATTCAGCGTGATGCTTATATTAGCGAATCTCATTTCGTTCCAGTTGCATTCTATGGTCTACAGCCAGATAAAATTTCGGAAACATCCAGAAAATTAAATTATCATTTCTATGTAATATTGCACAAAAATGCACTATTGTGCAAAAAAATAACGATAGGCATAACCTCCAACTTAAATTAAACGTTTATAAATTGACACATTTTGTTGCTACGCCTTCATTTACTTCCCTCTAGCTTCATTGTCATAAAGCGTTCGTAGTTTACGAGCTCAGACATGTTAAATTGCATCTAACCCGAATACAGCGGGCAATAAACTTAGTGAAAATAATAGCGTCGAGCTGGGTTTATTCGAAATCGAATATAAGACATTTTCCAGACGAGTCGGCTAGCAAAAATTGGTAGCCGTTCGGCGCCACTGCACCTTAACTCTTGAAACATGCGACGACCGCCCGATCGATGGTGACCCCTTTACCGACCAATGCACCGACCTGTGACTCTGCCCGGGAAAATCGCTGCGCGGGCTTCATTCTTCTTTTTTTTTCAATTTCAAAAAGCTTATTTCGCTTTTCAGTTACAAATTTAAAAGTTATCTGTCATTCCCTACGGAGCAAAAGACCAGAGTCGATGCGATTGTATCTGCTTTTCGTTGTACAGGAACGTGAGCTTGCGTACTGTACTGGTATTGATTTATGTTTCCTAGTACACGCTTATGTAATTCATATTTTGGTCTAAACCCTCCTTATACGTATTCTAATTTATTTCTATATTAACTGACCATGGAGTACAATATAAGTATTACATTGCAACAATCAGTCTCATGTTACATAAACTTTGTCATAAACATTAAATGTATTTGTAGATTTTTTAAAATTTTAACAAGGTTTTATGTTCGGCGCCGCTGTGGTGGTGCGTGTTCAAGTGTACTTTGTCTGTGAATTTATTTCTCTGTGTAATTATAAAAGCCCTTCTATTCTCCTAACACGAATTTAATGCGTAATAATGTTCCAGCAGGTTCTCTGTTGGTGGCTGAAATGGAGTTCTTAGTACAATTTCCATCTACTTATTGTTACGCTCGTCGAGAACACCAATGTTGAATACGTAATAGCACTGAGCGTTTTGCCATATTGTATACACATTTTGCGAGACGAATTCAATTTTGTTATGATCAACGCAGTACAAAAACGTTGAGTGGTTACATCTGAGTTACTTAAAGTATGTAATCGAAACTAATTTCCAGTAATAAATAACTACCTAAATTTAATATATTAGAGCTGAAGATCGAGCTCAGTGGTCTGCTATTAGAGAGGCCTATGTCCAGCAGTGGACGGGAGTAGGCTGATGACGATAATGATATATTAGACAGAATATGGTCAATTCTTTCAGTATTTCACAGGAGATAACATCTAAATGTTCTTCGGTATTATGACATATGGGAACCCTTGTGTGTAAGGTCACATAAGTTACCAGCCGCTGCTGCCGCCTAGCCAGCCGCTGTATCTAAGTTCAGGATATATAGTCCTGAATACAGGCGCCTATGAGTTCATATAACTTCAGTTGAAGTGATCATCTTAAATTTCCTAATCTCCATTGTTACTCCACCAGTGATAATATAAAAAAAAAAAACCATAAGGATTTTCAAAAAGAAATTGAAGCAATGATAGAATATGCACGACTTTAGCCAAGACAGACGAAAACATATTTTTATCAAATACTTTTCACATTTTATGCAATGAAATTTATTCCGAACTTCCACGATTTATTTGAAAGAGTACCCAGTAAATGCAGAGCTTATTCCAATAACTCACATTTCAGAGCCGTTCCGCCAGCTCTCGTCTGCTCGTTTTACGGCTACATAAAACTTAGAAATCGGTACCTTTCTAGCTGAAACGTAAGTAATTAAAATACCGGTAAGACCTGTAGTCTCCTAACGTCAGCACTTTGGTATGTCCAGGTAAGAAATAATACGACTCAGTGACACAGACGGGTAAATCAGCCATAGCTTCGTTAAAAGATTACAGATTTCATAGTAAAGAATATTCTATTATATAACAATTAATGCCACAAAGCAATACTAAAAATTCTGTGTAAAAACTGTAAATGAATTTAAAATGTATTCATATTAAGAAGAGTTTTCAACATTATAATAACTTCGCCCTAAACCTAACTTAACCTAACAAAACCAAAGTCCATTCCTTACATGTGAAAATAATAAAAGAGAGACTTTTACTGTCAAAGTGGCTGGAATAGTGGTCTTCGGTCTAGATTCAAAACCACAGTCATTTTCTAGACTTTTCGCTTCGTTCCACAACAGCCATGCACATTGTCCCCATTTACGCCGCACTATCACAGAAGAGTCTTTCGCGAGATGCCGTCGCCTAACTATTATAGTTCCCCGACTTTTTTGTTACGCGGGTTTTAGGGGAATCTTCTGAAGGATCTTTTATCTTTGACTTGTAGGACTTTTACCTACTTATACCTGTTCAGTGACAACTGGATTTTTTTCAAATAAAATAACAACTGGCAGTTCAACGTATACGAATTCCTGAATTCTGAAGCACTTCGAATTGCATAACCCTTGTTTAAAATGTTCCATCTATTTTTTAACGGTGAACGTTTCGCACCGTTGGAATAATCAGATGTTATACGTTGGCGATGCAATTTAAACACCTCGGCAAGGCACTTTCATGTCGCTGCAGTTATTTACCACCCGCATCAATCATTCGGGTCGTAATGAAGCTCACGGAACACCGGACGAGGTTTTCCGCAGCGTAAATCATTAAATCAGGGTTAATGGGATACCGCCATTTTATAATGTATACATCATCATCACAAATAACAACCCCGTATTGGTTGGATGCGAAGAGCTGAAAATCGAGCTCAGTGGCGTGCCATTGGAGAGGCCTATGTCCAGCAGTGGACGGGAATAGGCTGATGATGAATAATCTTGTATGTATTTATATATTATTAGGTATGTTCTGTTCAATCGATAATAGATATAGAATAATTTAGTAAACATAATGTGCAAAATTATCGTTAATAACAGAATGGAACTTTCTAGTAACAAACATTTCGAGATTTGTCTTTGTTGATTCATTGTTCTATTGGACATTGATCTTTTCTATTTCATGCCACGGCAGCAGTTTTGTTGAAGACTTTTCTTGCTGTAAGGTACGAGTCCATCTGAATGGACGAAAATTGGGAACCTTTAGTTGCGCATTCTCTGCAACTGAGAATATGTTTCCTTGCATCATTTATAGGACTTTCAAAGAGTACAATCGGCCCGTTGCAATTTCTTTTCTGTTTTTTAACTCTGCAAGCTACAACATTTTGCTTACCGACAAAAATGGCGAAATTTTGTCTAAAAGAGCAAAACTGAATAGCTCCATCTACAGTACAGTAAATGGACATCCAATTCAATGTAAATCAACGTAATGGGTTAAACTTTCTTGTGAGTGCTAAATACAGTCAAGTATACCTTAAAAGGATAAATGTCGTCATCGTCCTAAAAAAGACCCGTTCTGCGACGCTTTTAGCATCGCTATAAAATAAACCGGCTGCTTGAAGATTTCACAAAACTGTATTACTGGTATTAACAACATTTTAACACGCTGTTCTTTTTCGACAACGAGACCTAGGTCGATACGGTACTAGAAAAATTCAGATCGAAGCGTTTATCCACTCTGAGAAATTGGTTGTGATATGTTAAGATCCCGAAAGCGCATTTTTCTTTACGAAATATTCCCATTTCAAAGATTAATTATCAGCTTTTCTAACGGTGAACAAAAATATCGTAATTAACCTGCACACCTGACAGTTGTCTATAATGTTCTCCAAGACGAATAAGGTCTTCCGAATAGCGCTTGATCAGCGCTGGAAACTATGGTCTTAACACTTTTCATTATACGAGATTATAGGGAAATAGTAAGTGTTGATGATGACCCGTTCTAGTCCTGCAATTCTATTAATACTTACAAGCTAGTGTTTTTATTAACAAGTAATATATAGACATCTATCACTCTATATAAGTTTCCGAGTCAGTATGCTTGCTCGTTAGTGTACTGGCCGATAACCGCGCTTCTGATTTAGCCAACTTACAATTACCGATAATTTTCTCATTACTCCAACACGTGTACTTTGTTACAGAATAGGTACGTCGTTAACAATCACAATATGTAAGTACGAGTACGTCTACACTTAAGTCACGAGAGGTTTACATTGTTTAAAAAACACTGGAAATGTTGAAAAATAATCCCTGTATTTGTAATCCCATATCGATTTTAAAAGACACTTCTGTTTATAAAGGCGCGGGCGCGCGCGTGTGCTATTGTTTGATATTTGTAGTTGTGTTTCAGTTCTTTATAAATCTATTGAGCTGGCAACTAAGTTGCATGAAAGAATCACCTGACGTCACTTGAAGGTCACCAGTTTGACTCATGTATGTTTAAGACATATTAACGCTAACGTTAGCATATGATTCTATGAATAAAGTTGACGAATTTGTAACATAAGTCATTCCACGCTAACTAATATACAAGTATATGGACGATATACATGCAAATTATGTAAACGATATAATACCCAGACTATGACGATCGGCGTATCTTTAATGCCATGTCGATACTTAAGCACAATATAAACTCTGTCTATGTAGTACATGTTTGTGGAATAATTAAGATAGCTATCAAAGTACTGGAATAAGTGATTTAACTACTTAGCAGACGGCGTATTTGTAAATAGGTTTCCTTTTACAATTTAAAGATGCGGGTAACCTGGAAAATACTTATTATGATACATGCATATTATCCGATTTATTTCTTAAAGGTATGAGCAAAAACTGAACATATGTATACCTCCAGAACGCTCCCTACAATTATGTTTCGTTTCTTTATTTTCATTGACTGCCTCGTTGGTCGTGTTGGTTGCAAGTGCGACTGCCGATCGGGAGGTCGAGGGTTCGACCCCGGGTCGAACACTACATAATTTTCTAATTTATATCTTCTAGTAGTGGTTCGGAGTCTGGATATGTACCCGATGCATGGCAATAGGCTCATCACCTATTCCATGGGACTAAAACGTAACTGGTGAAACGTGGGAGTGTACTACACTCCTCTGCCTACCCCTTCGGGGATTACAGGCGTGATGTTACGTTTCTTTATTTTCATTAATATGGAAGCATGGATCAGATGAGCATATAGGAGTGATAGTAGTACATACACGGAAAATCTCGAACTGACCTTTTTATAAATTTTTCCTCTCCAGACCTACGATTTTCGAGGAACCTGCCTTCTTTGGGGGGACGAATTTAAACATCTCTTGGGGTGGATATTTGGCAATAGCGCCCACGGCACAAACACTACTAGATCGAAGCGTGAGGCATTTGTGTCCAAACTAATTGTATAATATTATGATGGTAATACTTACCCACATGTACGGTACCATATATTTATGCTCTCCGTGACTTGTCCGCCTTCACTGACTCATATAATTTTTCAATTACGACAATTATTATTGATACTGCCAGCGATGTCAAGGCGAATACAAGTTTCCATGTGATTCAGTGTGTACGTGAAGAGTATTATACAAACGGTGCAGTTTGTTATGTAATATATGTTTATGTTGTTATGGATGTCGACATACAACTTATTCCAAGTCAATATGTGACAGCTCGGCCTGAACAGTGAACACTCTGTTCGGAGCAAGTTATAGATGTCACCGAGTACTACAGCACAGGTTTAAGTAACATCATCTTTCTTGAAGATCATAAAAGTATCATCCGGATAAGACGCCTGTTATTGTTATCCCATTGATTATTACAATAATTAATGCTATTATCCTTATACTGTTAGATATAGTTCTCCTTTCAAAATGTGAGGGTTACAGCCATAGTCCACCATGCTGGCCAAATGCGGTTTAACAGACTTCACACGTCTTAGAGAACATGAGTAACTATTAAATATGAAGGTTTCCTCACGATATTTGCCGTCATCTTTTCAGTAAGTGATATTAAACATTAAAACACTTTTTTTTATAAAGTGATGCGCGCCAAGATGTGAATCGAAAACCTCTGAATTGACCTGAATTTAAAACGAGTAGGCTGTCACTGCTTGAAAAAATATTGAATTAGACAAATGGAAATAAAAAAAAATTATTAAAAAGACAATACGAAAAATGTGAGAACAAAAATCCGTTCAGTATACAGTGTAAAATGTGAGTCTCGTATCTGCCGTTCAACAACCTTACTCCTCAACATAGCTCATTTCCATATGAAGCGTACATGACGTTGGCAAAAAATCTTGATATTTTTGATATCTTCAATTCTCTATCCTTCGAATAATAATGTTATATTTATAGACATAAAATTTTAACAAGATTAGAATGGCCTAGGATAGGAACTACAAATAAAAATTACTTAGATAGGAATGCCAACATTCCATTTAGTCAATGAATAGACTAAACAACTCGCCCGATCAAAAATTCTTGAGGTTAAGACTACAGATTGAAAAAAAATTATTAATGTCATAATCCGACAAGTTTAAATATCACTTGCTATCATCTTAGAAAAAAAATTCTAAGGTGTGTGAAAGTCTGCCAACCTGCACTTGGCCAGCGTGGCAAACTATGGCCTTAACCCTCTCCACATGAGAGGAGACCCGTATTCCAGCAGTGGAATTGTAATGGGTTGAAAAAAAAAAAAGCAGAAAGCAACAAACACCAAAAATCTGTGTCCAGCCAGATATAATCTCCTTCTTTTACATGCTTATTATATTGATTATGTTTTCATTGAAGCAAGAAGTAAGTTTAGAATTATCCTTCCTTTCAGGTAGTTAAAGGTAAACAGGACAAGTCGCTGCCCTACAACTGTATGTACTGTGCGAGGAAGTTCGCTAGACCCCATGAGAAAGTCAAACATGAACGAATACACACAGGTATAGCTTAATAATGTATTATTTGATATATACTATTATTAGCTTTAATATCTATTATTGTTTCACTACCTGATTGTTTTAGTACTTGGAAGCTCGACTGCTGAGCGAGAGTTCCTGGGTTCGATTCCCGGCTCGGACAATGTATTACTCGGTTTTGTTGTATGTATTATTGAATATTTAAAATATAAATAGGATAATACATGGTTTTAATTCAACGAGCAAAGATTAATAGAGGCCGTTATTACCGACGAGTGAGTGTGTGTCGTGGTGCGCAGGTGAGAAGCCGCACTCGTGCGAGATCTGCGGCAAGTCGTTCCGCGTGTCGTACTGCCTCACGCTGCACATGCGCACGCACACGGGCGCGCGCCCCTACGCCTGCCAGCACTGCGGCAAGAGGTTACACACACCTATACATATCTGTACATTGACTGTCACACCTGCCTTATCGTATATGGACATTCATTGTGGAATGGTTTGTCTTATATAAGCATACTTCTAAATTTAAAGCTTCTTAATTAAACTTTAAAAATTATTATACCATGGTCATGTGGCATCCACTGTTGCCAGTCATATAACTGTAAAATATCAAAAAGTTTCCACGTATCAACAATAAAACACAAAACAAGTAGAAATTTAATTGACTAAATTTAAAATTATTTTAAGGTTTAGGACTGGTACGAGTGGGCCCTAGCAGAGGAGGTCTATGTCCAGCAGTGGACATCCGAAGGCTATTGATGATAATGATGATGAAAGTTATTTTTTTAATAATCATAATATTCTCGTTTCGCCAGGTTCAAAGCGCACAGTGTCTACAATCACCACCTGTTGACGCACTCGGAGGTACGCGCCTACAAGTGCCCGTTTTGCCCGAAGGCCTTCAAGACGTCCGTCCAGCTCGCCGGCCACAAGAACTCGCACACCAAGCCCTTCTCCTGCCAGCAGTGCAATCGGTATAATATGATAAAACTAGTTATGAACCTGATTGAAAATTTTTTAGGGATTACTTTTTGCTATTTCACTAGTCAACATTAAGAAATCGATATATAATTATATTATTCTTCACACTTGACTGATAGGTGATATTTTGCTCAGTGCAAGGCCAACCAAATAAACGAAAGAAAGAAAGAAAATAACACATTTATTCACGAAGGTTGCAACAGTAATAACATGGAGGTCCGTGGGGGTAGTAAGCTGATTATAAGAATACATTACTTTCCTCTACATCATTTCCATGAATCAGTGTGCGATGTGTGGCCGCCCGCCTGTGGCACGTGTACATGGAAAGGTTGATACATATTAATAAGGGTGGCGGGTGGGTGGTGTGCAGGCCGTTCGCGTCGCTGTACGCGGTGCGCGTGCACATGGACGTGCACGCGAAGCAGAACAGCCTGAAGTTCGCGTGCGCGCTGTGCGGCGCCAGCTACGCGCGCGCCTTCGCGCTCAAGGACCACGTGCGCAGCGCGCACCGCGCCGACATGGAGGCCGCCAACGCGCTCGTACGGCACACCATGCTTTTTTGTTTCATTTGTATCAACAGCCACATTGTCGTCCTTATCGACTTCATCATTGTCATTATCCTCAATACCAGCCTGTTTCCTGACCTCGATTTTCAGCTCCTCGCATCCATTCTCTCCTTGCCACTTACGTATCCTTACTTATTTAATATCCATACATCTTCCTATATGGTTTTCTTATGTCATTTTCTATGCGTGTGAAAAATATAAAATGTCTCTGAATATAAACATAATTTAATCAAACATTTTTCCAACCAGTCTGGACTCAAAGAAGAGTGGCTGGTACAGGAGTGTGACGAGGACGAGGAAATCCTGCAGCCCCTGGACAGGGACTTGAATGATGATGTAAGTGATATGTTGTGACAATCATAGACGATCTCACATAGACAATGGCGGTATCTTTGGAGCGATCGTGTCACAAGGACTTGGATTAATTTTTTAATTAAAGACATTCTATCATTGAAAAAAGAAGGCGAGAGATTGAAAAAGGGGAGATGGAAAAAGGAGAAAATGAGAATATTCCTTTCGTTATTTATTAATGTAGTTGTTTAATTAACAACCGACATATTTTTATAACATACATTTCTTTAATTACAAGTATTTGACCGTTAAATATGTATATTGCTGGACAAAAAAAAATTTTAACAAATCACAAAATAATAAAAATATAAAGCTATACAGTTGATTTCCTTGAATTGTATTTTCATATAACTTGTATACAGCTCTGAATTTCTTGCATAAACATTTTCAATGAACATTTGTTTTCTGTTTAAATGTTTCCAATATTTAACAAGAGTGTAATAAGTAGCTTTTAGTAGTTTACTCTTTCATAAAATGTTAAAACTACCAATCTCATCATTATTACAATTATACGTATATATAAAATAAGTTCGTATGTGTGTATGTTCTATTTCATTCGATACAAAAATTATTGATGTCAATGTTAAGATTAATATACATATTTATTGCAACATTGGCGCTTTCATGTGTTGCCATATGGCCCAGTATTATTGACCCATATATCAGTCGTTATGCTCTTCTCAGTAACAATAAAACTATGTACTTGTTGCGGATGGAGTTGGGTAATTTTATAGGATTTGTAATATTTTGTTTTTTAAATTGATTTGAAATATTTTTGTATGTGTGAAGTGGTAAGTCTGCCAACTCGTATTTGACCAGCGTGATCGAGGATGGCCTTAACCCTTCTAATTTTCAGATTTAAAATTGAATGAATCCCTTTATCTTCCCCGTAAGGGACTTGGCGTGATGTTATAGTAACAATATGAATATTGGTATTAAATAATATTATTGTATTGTCATGCCAATTCTCTTAAGGGTAGGTAGACAGCACGGAGTGCCAAACATCTCTGTATTTTTGTCTATGTAATACCTGTATTTTTTTTATACTATTATTTCTTTTCCAGATCAATGAACTTGAAATAAACGCAGACGAACTGATAATTCCTTAACACCCGCTAATGTATATTGTATATTATTAAAGTTAATTGTTAAGTTTTATGTATAATCTGCATTGGGTTGTTTAATATATGAACACTATCTTGACGGTAATGGTAATGGATTTTTCATAGAATTGGATATTAATAATGTTGTCTAGTCTTTCAACATGTCAGACAATAATGTTTATTAGAACTAGTGTTTGCATTTATGTACGTATGTTGTTTGTTAAAGTCATTATCAACACTATACATAAATAACGGCCAAGTTTATAAGTATTTTAATTCATTTAATTTCTAACAATAATGGTTTAAAACGGTTAATTTCATTAAAACCAGCCAACGGCTAATGTCAAATTTGAAAATGGAGTGTTTCAACTGTTACACATTGGGCGTTTTAAACGCGCGGTTTTAAAATGTGCGTTTGTTGAATTTACCAAGTCGACATTGCTGACAATATATAATATGTATTTTATTTTATTCCTTAGCCAAAAGTACTACACGCCTGATAATGTACTAGATTATATGTGTTTGGAGGGATTAAATTTCTTTAAATAATTATTTGACATTCATATATTTGGTTATACGATTGTATATATTGTACCGGCTTAACGCACGTACGTTTTTAGGGATGGCCCGACTAGTTTCGGACCTGTACGAAGTACTTCGTCATGAGCTCCCGTCAATTGCACTGTAGTCGCGGCCAAGACTGACTCATATAATTAACTCACACCTTCAACTTCAACCACTAATTTTCGTTACTCTCATAATATTTAACCCCTTTTGGATACGTTTTTTAAGTGTTGTTTTGAACATTGTGCTGTGTTTCTGTGTTTTGCCCTTCAGTACCTATGGCCTAATAGTTCTAGAAAGACCAATTGTGGCCATCGGTTTAGCATGAGGCTTTTATTGTGTCTTAAACCAACGCATCGTGTTCGTCCATTTGTGACATGGGATAACGTGTCACTGGAATTGTAAATTTTTTTTTGTTACAAGACAACCTAGCGTCTTGTCTAGTCAAATCTTGTTTACTTCATGTAAAACTAAGATTTTCATTACTTTATCGATGCTAAACTCATTTTGTTACTGGCCATTTGTAAAATTAACCATCTGTACTTCTCGAAAAAATAACATCTGTTTAACATAACGGAAATCAAAAAAGAGTAACAGATTGCAATAGTTCTCAAAAATCTCATATCTAAAGTCTTGTGGACCAGGTGTTCAGAGACGCCTCAAAACACTCTATTGTTTAAAATTAACGTTTAATATTGCCGCAAAGGCTATTGTTAAACAGATTAGTTAATTTTTAACATTAATGAGTTGCACGTGTTTTATGGGCTGTTTATACTTTCGGCTATACATATATATAAATTGTCATACATATATATAAGCACTATATACTCACAAGAATCAATTTGTCTTTTAATATTACTGAATATTTGGGTAATATTTCTTTTTAAACTTCCTCTAGTAGTAAAAATTATCTTTTTATATCTTAGTACTAAACAAATTCTTTTTAAAAGTCAAAATTTGTTTTAAATTAAAAAGATATTTTTATTATACATCTTTACGGAGCACCTGTATTACTATGAATGTAACTTGTTAACTAACTTTTAACGATCGAAATGATAACGTAATGATATTTTTCTATACAAGATTTGCACAATTTGAAAATGTAAGTTATAATTGTATATAACTATATATCTTACAGAGATCAATGTTATAAGTTTATGTAACTATATTAAGCAGTGTAAATGTTTGTATATTAAATATATAAAACGAAAATAAAGATATACAGCCTAATACATAGAAAAAAAATGTGTTTTTACAAGAAAAGAGTATTGTAAAAAATGGAAGAAAAATTGTAATGTTTAAATTCTAATTATTATTAACGATCGTTCTAACGTTGGAAATAACTATTTTAAAGTTCGACTCAATCACGTAAAAATAGGCTTTTAGTGTGTATGAAATAAAGCCTTTTCGGGTATATCATGTACAGTATAGAATAAAATGATTTTGTGAAAATTTTGACTGATTGCTTAAGTCTTAAGCGTAATCATAAAATAATATATGCACTGACATAACGTATTTGTTTAAAATTTTGAAATTAAAAGTACTGCCCATAATGCCCGTATGCTAGTTATTTTTACATTTCTGTATTTAAGGCAAACATCCTGTCTTGTAAACATGTATGTCATATTTTTTAGTTTTTATTACTGCCATCTATTTCATTTAAATAAAAATAATAGTCATATTGGTTTGATAATTAACTTATAATTCTATTGATGTTACTTAAAATTAATTTGAAAGTATTATTCTTGGTGTCTATTTCATCTATTTTTTTTTTTAAATTGGAATTAGACCATCTTTACTTTTAATCGAAATTAAGGCTGTGTTAGACGAACTTAACAACCGGTATAAATATCCATTTTGTAAAAACGATATCCAAATTAAATGTTCTTCCTATTCTGTGTTACTTTTGTGTTAATTAAGAAATAATTAAACTTTGTAATTATTATAAAGGAGGTCTTCCAATAACGTGTCGGATTATTTTTCTCATATCACCCTTCTTTAAAAATAATAATAAAAGTATAAATCATCCCCCATTCCATGGACAAAGAATTATGAGCAGATTTGGGAAGCCTGACAATAACAATACATTTTATTTGGTAATACTATGTAAATATGCCCTTTTATGATTTACGTAGTACGACACGACTACGTCACTATATTACCGTTACGATACGACAGATTTGGACAACTTGAAACTATGGAGACTTAAATTGCTATATAACTTGCTGTTGCATTGATTTCCTGTTAAATTTAAATAAATAAGTGATAAATGTTAAATTCTATTAAAACAAAAGATTTTCTTCTATGTATTAATAAATTGTAATAGTAATGTTGTCTGTGTAATGGTGTACTGAACGCACACAAGAATAAGTAAGAGTGACTAGTCTATTGAATTTTTTATGTCTGAATAATAATAATAATGATGGCTTTAATGTCTTATTCCTCATCCCCATGCCCACCAGTGGAACTATGAAAGATCTTATAAACAGCCTTTGGCTAATAATGGATGATTAATAATGGTTTTTTTTTACAAATAATGTTTTTTAAGACATAATTTTACAGCTAGACCCAATTATTCGTGTTCATCATGCAAACATTTGTCTTGATTGGGAATAGCACCCTAATAGAATAGATATAGCAAAATAACATTCATTTTCATCACAAAAATAGTATTAAATCTCCAAGATACTATGCAAATATTGAAAACTCTCCACAACACGATATATATCGTAAATCGATGTTAACGATAAATCGTATCGTTCCATACTACGATAGATTATAAGAGCACCTACAAGTCTTCACTTCTAAAGCGCTTTTATGGGCGACTCTATAAATTTTATAGAGTTTTCTTATAGAGCCTATAAATTTTATAGTTTTTTTATAGAGCCATTTGTGTAAAGTTTTCCGGCCCATAGAAGCCGCGTGATACAATTATTGAATAAATGAGCGGGAATAATTTTACCTATTATTATTGTTTTATATTCACTAATGAAAATATGTGTGAAGAAATAAAAAGTTTAAAAGTATATTATTTTTATTATAATTTTCTATGTAACTTTTGTTTTCGAAGTAGGTATATAGATTTCACGATCCAATGAAGTATACTACATAATTATATTGTGAGGTTAAAATATGTGGCCTGTTAATATAGTGATAAGTATGTTTAAGAAAAATCCGTTTTTATTGTTTAATTTTTTAATTATCTTCATTTTACTGTTTACTTAAATCAAATAAGTTTGTAAAGTTATCTAGTTAATAAATTAATTTGAAGAAATTCACAATTTTTGTATTCTTTAATGGGGTCATGCAAACAAAATCCTGTTTTTTAACTTCTAAAGAACTGAAATTGGTACGGCAATTTTCTCATATTTACCGAAATGCAATTATTTTTAAATTTTAATTTATACACTGTAATAGTAATTATTACTAAATATTAATATATAACTCTATGTACAGTGTATGTATGTGTATGTGTATCATTTATATCAAAAATCACCTTAATGCTACATCTAATTATTCTTTAAAAATATACACTTAACTTAATAATTGATTTTTTGGTACCGAAGTTTAACTATCACATTTTTAAAAATTCTAACTTATACGATCTTATATAATAAATCTATATTCATTCATCAACTGGTATTATATAATGGAATTTAATCGTCTTTTTGAATAAAGAACGGTCTTTATATCACGTTTGGCCGTTAGTCCATTCTCCCTCCATCCGCCACACGGAGAAGGCGTAACTCAACTTGTCTTGCGCGAGGTACTTGCCGTGCTCGCTGCCTGCGTCGCTGCCACCGTCGCTGCTGGCTGCCGACTCTCCATTCGACAGAATCTGGTACAAGAACTCTATATATTGCGTAGCCAACTGCAGCGTTTGTATCTTCGAAAGCTTGTCGCTCGGTAGCGACGGAATGATCTGCCGCAAACTCGCGAAAGCCTCGTTTAGGCTCTGCGTTCTCTGTCTTTCTCTCACGTTAGCCAACACTCTTTGTATCTGCATCTCTTCGAACGACTGGGTTTTCTTTCGCGATGATTTAGAAGCCCGCTTCCTCGATCTTCTCTGTTCTTCGTTTTCATCGCTTCTCTCCTCAGTCGAGGATCTGTAGACCGGTTCATTTAGTTTAGGAGTTTCGTTGGTATCGTAGAAATTTTCGACCCTATCTTGGGAGTTGGAATCTTCGAAGTAGAATGCTCGGGAAAATTGTTTTTGGCGTTGTTGGTCGGCGATGTACATTTGGTCGTACTGGTATTGGGACTGCTGATACGTCCGGTCCTCGTTGTCGTACATTACGTTAGTGGACCATGCCTGCTGCATCTGTAATGGTCGTTCGGAGTTGCTAAGGTCCATGAGTCGGGTGGGAGATGTTGGCGCGAAAACTTGCATCTCTGCACTGTCTCGTTTCACTTCCACCGGCGTGTAACCGTAGTAATGTTCGTCCTCATCAGGACATTCGGGGTTTTCGCGTTTGATTAACACTCTGTTTTCATAGTTCTCGTAACTCATAGTTCGGAAACCGATTGCTGGCGAAGTGAATGCCGCGTTGTCGTGCAACATTTGAGCGTGAAGACCGCGAACGCTTGCCACCTTAGACTGACTGAAGCGAGTCCTGCGACGCACCCGCCCCTACCCGTCCCTTCATTGACAAGATACAAAAAATAACCATTTCCACCGCGCGTCGCCTCCGTTGCGCCTCCCGCCCGGCACCGCCTCCCACTGACTTAACGCGACAGACAGAGACGGCGATATTTCCATGCCCGGTTAATCGTCTACTGTTTATCTGGTCCATCATCCCATGAGCTTGTATATACGCCTTATACATAGACAGGTATATACGAGAAATCGGTCGCCATAACTAATCGCATCAGTGAGATCGCATCCTGCAGGCTATCGGATGCCATTATGAATGCACGTCTTGAATCGAAATTAGGTATAACATACATACTTCTTTATTTTCTGACTAAATACTACGGCTATACATTCATTGGTTTGCCATTGTCAGTACGTATGTATTCCATTAAACAAAGGACAAAATCTAAAATCAAAAATACCTTCGCCGGCGCTGACCTAGGTGGGAATGTTCGGCGCCACCCTTGCTTGTAAGTTTTTATGTCGTCGCGTCATTCCGTCGGCTGGTTAAAAATATCCTTGACGCAATCGGACCCCGGATTGCCGCCGATCCCACGGCCAGCAGACCCGCCAGATCGTGTCTTACTCGAACAATATAAATATTTAATTTATTTATCTAGCACTCCTTCATAACGACGCCGATGCGGGGTAGTCTGGACAATGTTAACAAATATAACGGACTTGTTATGTTTATAGATTAACCTACATCACAGATTAAACCCGCATTAATACTATTATTTTCAGTTGTTTTATATTTTAGTAGATGATGCTGGCAACTTTGCATAGATATGTTATAATTA
>DWDT01001262.1:0-16503 GCA_018245595.1 Microceris scylla | reverse complement strand
AATCAGCCGGTCGCCAGAGCCTCGTCTGTTATAGCAGGGTGCACCACGTGCAGGTGAGGTTGGCTTGGGCTCCTGAGCTGGTCGTTGGAACTCCTTACACCCCATATTATTCGTTTCCATATTATCAATATTTAATTTAAAAAGACCAAATATTACTGTGGATACGAATTAATAGATTTCATAGAAGACTCGTCACGGCTAGAAGTTGTTCGGCATTAAAAGATATTTTTATTAATACGATTACTGCTTCGTTGGTTGTGTTGGTTGCAAGTACGACTGCCGATCGGGAGGTCTCTAGGTTGAACACTACAAAATTTTCTAATTTAGATTTTCTATTAGTGGTTCGGAGTCTGGATATGTGACCGATGCATGGCAATAGGCTCACCACCTATTCCATAGTGGAACGTAAGCGCAACCGGTGAAACGTGGGAGTGTTCTGCATTCTTCTGCCTACCTCTTCGGGGATTTCAGGCGTGAAGTTACGTTTTTTATTAATACGACCAAATAACGCAACCAGTGTTTGAGGTATAATACACTTGTGAGAGACATCGCTCAATTATTTAATCCGTATTTCCTTCTGCGTTAAATTTAATTATAATCAAATTGCTTATTGTCCAATTAATTAACAATTTCATAAGCAAATTAAAAATAATATCCATTGTGAAATTATACACTATTGTCTTCACGATGTAATAAATTTAATTTCGACAATATTTAATTGTACGTAATAGGAGTTATTGTAAGTATTAACAAATCTCCAAGTCCAAGGTAATGAACAGAATAGTTAGTTATTTCTGTTTTGTCTTCTACGTACGTTATCTATGTATGTATCTTTGTATACAAATGATAGATAAAAACACGGATAGGGAAAGACAGTAATCAATTAATTATCTTGTGCGTCTTATTGCAATTGCACTTAATTATTCTTGTATTTTTATAATGTACCGAGGATTAGATAAAACTAAATAAATAAATCAGTTTTTATTAATTTATGCTTTTATTGGGGGCAGACAAAACCTTTCTTAATATGGGTTTCAAAAGAATCATGCAAGCACACAGCACGTTCTTGCCTGTAAATAAAAATCTCAAAAGACTTCTTCTCACCTGGCCATAAAGGCAAAAGTAGGAATCATGCTAATTTATGCACTTTTACTAATAAATATTATACAAATAGTCTCAAAAAACGTTTCAAGTACTTCAATTAATTAAATTTAATTGCGGAAATAAACTTTCGAAATATAGTATTCACTAATGATAGACGGGTAAACGTTTAGGCATAATTACTAACTATATAACAATGAACCTCACAAATACTAATATATCATTTTATTTCATATGTGGCTATGATTATTAAGCTTTTTTTAAGGAAACAAATTAAATAACAGCAGATTCCTTATGGAGTAGGCAAGAAGCACAGAGTGCCGTATACCTTTATCGTTACAGACCTGACCTGTTTCTTTTACATTCTTCACTCTCTTCATACAAACATCAGGTTTCAAAAACATCGTGATTTCCACGTCACCCACTGTGTGAACGGATTTAGTCAAGATGTTTGATATTTGATAATAATCGTTAATTGAATCTTACCTCTGTATCAAATATTTTTGTTTCTTTAAGTATTGCAAAGTACCTATAAGTCTCGTCATTGACGTCATTTCATTGTAGTACATACATCGGTCACCACGGTAGATAAGTCGGTTCTGAATTCTATACCAAATCGAGTAGAGACTTTCGTGATTAGATTAGATATGTTCTGTATCTCCTTACTTGTAGATCTGTGTTCTAATAGTGTTCTCGATCTCTATTATCCGATTACGACCTGATTTTTTGATCAATGAAGACTTCCCATTCATTTTCTGTAGTGTAAACATTTTATCGAACTATACATTTTGTACATAAATAAGTATAATATATTATATATTTCCACACGTAGTGATCCGATACAGAACAGATACTCGTGTCGTAATATAAATTTGGTTCCGGTTGGGAATCGAAACCGCGATACCCAGCTCAGCAGTCAGATTCACTAATCGCTAGACGAATGGATCCTTCTAGGTATTATTACTCAACTTGTGGAGTGTAGTCTCACTCGCGATGTATTTACATTTTTTTAAATATTTAGCCTAGCAAATAGGCAGACGGGCCACCTGCTGGTAAGTGATCACCGCCGCCTATGGACACTTGCAACACCCGGGGGGTGGTAAATATTTTGCCGGATTTGAAGGAGAGCTCTCTTTGCGCTTTTCTTGAAGAACTCCATGTCATAATGCTCCGGAAAACTTCGGATGGAAGCTCATTCCACATTATGCAAGTGCACGGCAAAAAAAGATCGAGAAAACCGAACTGTGGAGGACCGCCCTAAGTCCGTTGATGCAGATGAAATCTCAATTTACGGCGAGTGATGCGATGGAGGAAGGGTGACACGGGCATTAAGTCGAATAGTTCTTCGAAGCACTCACCGTTGTAGAGCCGGTAGAATACGCAAAGGGAGCCCAAATCCCTTCGCAGGCTAAAGAATTGCATTGTTCAAAGGTAAATTTTCATTCATAGAGGGTGCTATTGATCCATACGTTTCACGAAAGCAATATTTGTATTTGAGCTCAATTACTTTGTTTGTCTGGTGTCCAAAAGTTTATAGAATGAACTTTTTAAAGAATGTACGTATTTTATATCACCAGTGAAGCCTAGTGGGCCTTGAAGCAGTGATAGCCTAGTGGTTAAGTATTCAGTCCCTCACTCTGGGGGTGCTGGGTTCAAATCCATGGTGCGCACCTCTTTACAAAAGTGTGTTTTAAAATTAAATATCACCTGCTAACGATGAAGGAAAACATCGTGAGGAAACCTACATACCTTAGAATTTTTTTTTTCTAAGGTGTGTGAAGTCTGCCAACCCGCAATGGGCCAGTTTGGTAGACTTAACCCTCTCAATATGAGAGGAGACCCATATTCCAACAGTGAAATTATAATGGGTCCGTTGTTATTATTTTTACGTATTTTATCAATTACATTGTATCGCTATTTTGATTCCATTTAACACTAACGAATATTTTATTTTTCATGTTATCAGAATTATACATAATTAATCCATAACCCCCGGAAACATGATATATCGGCTATCAATTCATTAATGCTATCTAGAATTATACAGATAGAAGTACTGTGACAGTTAAAAATAATTGATATTATGCAGCGTATGAAACTTAAAAAATATTACCGAATTAAATTTGAGGATATTTTTAACTATACACGTAAATATAAGCATACTGAATGCGTCAACAACTTTATCTAGCTACCTACCAGGTTTTCAATGTCACACTGTGTTTATAGACGTCTAAGAGATATAAATAATGATTCACGACTCGTTTCCTTCGAGACTCTTTCATACACTAGGTAATATGACTTATTTTTTTACAACTATTGTCAACTTGTTTTTATTTATTTCTAATCATATATTCTCTTTTTCTAATTCCTACCTTTAAGCTTTGTAAATGACTTCACCCTAAAAACCAAAAGCTTAAACGCGCGTCAATAGAAGTTTAAATGGAATTACTTACAAAAAACTATGATGTAGGTTAAATGAAACTTCAACAGCTTGTCCAAAGTTAAACGATTTATCTCTGACCCAGGGTATGATCACGTCCGCTCCTATTCATGACATTAACTGTAGACGTTTACCGGATGCAATGAACGCTTTTGTTCAATAAACTGCATTCCCTCCAGCATTTTTCATACAGGAAACAGATTGAATTCATCATTTGTATAGGTACTAATAAATTGATATTAAAATATCAGGGTTTTTACTTCAACTTAAGTAGGTACTTCTGTTGATTAATTTTATATATTCACTGGTCTTCTGTATGTCTGTTTCAATAAACAATTTTTATAAACCCAATCTAACAGACTAACACTAACACTATCGGACGCTGAATGCTCACCATCGCTAATAGACGTAAGCAATATCAGAAGAGTAGAGTGTAAATCAGTTTTTTGAAACCACTTTATATCTTAATTCTTAACAGTTAATTAATAATTTTAACTACAATACAATACAAGCCCTGTCAATCAACCTCATTTCGAAACCTCGTCCTATGATTGTATTACAATCAGCTGTCAGATAAAACTCGTTGGGTGTTATCGTAACGCTTATCGCAAATGTAGAGGAATGAACGAAAAAGAACAGTACCGTTTTCAGTTCAGCTCGTAAAAGTTGAACTGGCCACTGTCTTTATTGAGTTTTAATTAAAGAATGCTCTACCCCTCGATTATAAACTGGTATGTCATCGCGTTGACCTCCGGCGTACAGCGCGGCGTTAATACTCATGAACTAACACTACACGTATATGTATGTATCCCCAATCGATTGCGTTTGTCCCCTGACTCATATCCACGACCGATAATTAACGTACATACATGAAAGTTACATGACTAACGTTGGTGAAATTATTTCGGTGTAGTCATACCTACCTGAATTTCACGCTTCAGTTGTCTAATATAACAATAATAATTTTTCGCGACAACGCATGCGAGACCGTCTTATTCTGAAGTTGGAAGAATCTGTATTGTCTGATAAATGGTATTTATTTGAATTCCTCCGCTTAGCTATCAGTTACTGGTGAATGGATTTTCGGGCTGGTCAAATGAAATTTGTTTTGCAAATATCTACGAAGGTACATTTGATTTACTGGATGTTTTCTATCGGTTTCACATACATATATACTAAGAAAATAAAGTTTTAAAATTTAACATGGACCTTAGACTTACTCTAACATTGTCGCTGTAAATAATAATGTTAAACGATTCCTACATAATGACGTGGCGTACAACACAAAAACGTTCAGTTTCTGATGAAATCACAAAAAGAAAATGTCTTCACGCGACCACAGTTTGAATCGATTCTTACATTGGGCGAACAAAAACTCAGTTTTTGTGTGCATTCCATTGTGTAGCTCGCTTGAATGTGGACTTTGAGCTCGTTTTAAATGTTATTAAGATGTGTCCTGGCTTAACTCGCGTCTATGCTGCGGCCCACCTTGTAATCGGCGGGAGCTCATCAAGAGGCCGCATATATGTAGGTCTAAAAGAAAAGATATCCTGAAAAAACATAAGCGAACTACGTCTATGTTATAATTTTATTATGTATATAGATTATCAAAAAACGTTGATTAGTAAAATAACGTTATGCATACATTTTTTTTTAATATTTAGGCTAGCAAATTGACAGACGGGCCACCTGCTGGTAAGTAATCACTGCCGCCTATGGGCACTTGCAACACCCGGGGAGTGGCCAATGCTTTGCCGGCTTTGAAGGAGAGTTCTCTTTGCGCTTTTCTTATTATTCTTTTATCTTCTTTTCTTTTCTTTTTTTCTTTTCTTCTTTTTATATAAATCTAAATATTTCTAATATGCGTACTATATCGATGTTATCTATATAAACACAAATCTGTAAATCCAAAACATTTTAGGCAAAGATAATCTCAAAGCCGTTGGGAGATTATCAGAACTCCATTCAATCTACATGCTTACCTACACATTCCACAGAAGTATGTCATTCGGCGAGGCTGACTCATGTATCATCTTGCTGGTTATTATATTACAACGCTGAGAACAATACTATTATAATGCCTACTGTAAATAAGCATACCTAAGAAATATTTCGATTCGTATTTGATCATCACTTCCAGCATAATATTGGTATCTTCAACGAACAATGGCAATATTTTGAATGTTGAAAAATATTTCTGTTACTATGCTTTATCATTTTTATCTTTCATTTTCTTCTTTTAGCTTTTTACTTCAACACGTTCTTTTAATAATATGTTCATATGCAATTTATTAAGATTCAAGTTATAAAATGTCGAGCTTCAAGTACCTACGTCAAGTTTAATATATCTCGCAACGTTCTATAGTTATTTAGGCAGTTTATTTGTTAAATTTAGGTTGTAATATATACAATACGTAATCCAAAGTTTTTTCCAACATTGAGGGTTTAAATTCTTTTGTCTCGATATATTTTCTTTTATTAGAATTAGAGATTTTGGAAATTTTCTAAAGAGAAAAAATAAATGCATACAAATTGTGTTCAATTTGTGTTTTAAAAAAGATTTATTACGATACAATATGAACTGCCGGTGTAAAACATAATAGGCGTAGGTATGGTACAATAAATAGGAATATTATCGTCTTCCTCTTTCGACAATTCCAATTCCACTTGGAACGCATTCAAGTATCATCTAAAAGAGGAAGATGAAGAAGGAAGTGCTTCAAAAAGCCAACAAAACCCGTATCAAGTGGTGTCCGACTATCCTTTCAGTTAATTGGGATCGCATGAGAATATCCCGACATAGTTGCACGATTAGTTCCCATTGGTCGAGTCGGCGTCAACAATTGCCCACAAATGGACGACAATCAGCTTCAATTCAGTCAATAAGATGCGAGACGACTTGTTGAGCCGTCTACTACACCGATTGTGGTGCGTCCGGTGTCCAATATATACCCTTTGTGAATAATATGCGCATGCAAATTTGATGGATAGGGTCTTCCGGGTGTAACGAGCTATCCGCTCAGATGGGAGTTAAATTGGAAAATTGCAGCTCTTTACTTGTGCGATACATATAGCTTCATGAGAATTAAAATATACTGATGCAATAAATGTGTCGTCTTTTGTGCTTCGAATATTGCTTCGCCCTTAAAATCAAATTCTAATGGAACTTGATTTTCTCGTATTAGTAGGAACATCACGTGTTCCTGCCAGGGAACTTTCTCGTACGCGCTGATAGCACTCGTTTCTTTCCAACTTCTTATGGGTAAGAAGTATTTTATTGAGCTTCGTTATAATAAATTTCTCTTTATCTAATGTGTTAACGGCGTTTTCAATGTGATTTGAATAACTATGTGTTTGTTAAACCTTGTTTGGATTGTTGTGTAATAGTCGTCGATACCCCGCTGTCAAAGATAAATTTGACCCCTGGTTCCTCTCTCGGTATAAGCGAACTCAAACAATGGCCCCTTTAAGAGATACTGTAACATTTTGTCCTTTTCAAAGACTCTGTGATAACTATTTAATGAGCAAATGAACAATGTATATCATACTAAGACTCAAGATCGTAAGATCGTAAATAGTAAATATTCTATTCAATGTTCAAGCTTCTTACGGACTGTACATTTTAATGTCTTTGCTATTAATAAAAAATTGAAATTTCTGATCGAATATTGGTTGATTAAATTGTCACAGAAGTAAAGGTACGAAAATATTGGATGTTGTAAATTTGAAATGTCCGAGAATATAAGAATTAACTCGATGAATTAAATACATTTTGGTTGATAAAAACGTGTCTGACAGTTGTTTGCTTTTTATTGCAACTCTAACACGTCGCGGTTGTAATGAAATTTCATACCTTTTTTGTCCTGAAATGAAGACCTTTTTTCTTCAGTTTGAAAATATTCTCTCGTATACGTGATTCCACAAGACAGTTATTGAACTAAAAATAATATGCGAATGACATTAATACAAAAAGTTTTTGTATATTTTGTATTATAATTATCGCCGCATAGTAGCAAGATTCATTTTGGGTTTTAAATATTGTAGACGCGTCCATTTTTATATTTTATGCATCACCGCCCTTTACCGAGATATCGCGTTACATGTGAGTATCTTTTCTACACCCTATTGGATATAAAAAATTATTATCTCATCGTATACCTATCCTTACAGATTTTACACTGGCTTCTTCTGTATTTCTCGATTTCTTCAGAAACACGGGAGATTTCTAAAGCTATCATTATTAAAACTTCACTCCACATTTGCTTGTAGGGAAAATAAATTTACGTTGAAATTATTTTTTAAAAATAGTTTGTATAATAAAAAATATAAAATAATATATAATAAAAAATTAGTGCCGTAAATTAAATTTACGTTGAAATTATTTTTTAAAAATAGTTCTTTACATGAAAAATATGTACGGCTTTTAAAAATACATTAATCTGTTTAGTAATTTAAAATGTTCATGGTTCGATTAACTGCAGGCCCAAACGTATGGCATTTGTTCTAAAACGACTTACAAAAGCGTGAGAATCTACAAACGTTGGTACAATGAATATTCATAGGTTGGTGATTGAATGGAGTTCTAAATGTGCAGAGATCAATGTCCACAGCGCAGTGTCAGCATGTGACCGTTGCCAGCGCATGCAACTATTTAGAGTGAAGATTGCTGTATTTTCGCTCTCTTTTCGAATAACTGCGATCTATTTTTATTTTGTTTGTCGCGGCGATGCGTTTGTGAACTTTGTCCCATTGAGTTCGATGTGTGTTGTAATAGAAATGAGTTGGTCTCTAAGAATATAATTATACTTTGTCTGCTCCACTTTGGGAAGGTATACATTCCGATATGTTTCTTAGATACATATTTTGATCAGGTAGAAAAAGTCTTGCGTTAGAAGGGGTTGTTGGATGAAAAAGCTTTCGTTTTAATACCTCACTGGAAGGTTCAAATATAATGAAATGTAAATTTTTTGTATATAAAAATAAATATTCAATAAATAACATACCTAACCTAATCAACCAACATTCAGAATAAAAGAAGCCCTTATCATCTACAATTTTTACACATAATTTGTATATCTTCATGTACATCTTGATTATATACCTACATGACAATACTAAATTATAATAAATTGCCCTAAATACAGATTTATTGAACAAGAAAACTTCAATGTGGATGGATTCTCAATTGAAAAATTGCGCCAATTTAAAAGGTCGTTGTCCTTGACGTCACGCCACTGTTTAACAGCCAATGGCAGCGCGCCGCGCCCACTGATGGACCAATCAGAGCGCTCGGATTTTATCGATTAGTCTGCGCTCGACGCCTCTGATAAGTGATTATAAAAATATATGTGTGTGCCCCCATCACCCCACATGGTGTGTGAATAAAATATAAGACTCCGTAATTGTTTACGATAGGACCTACTTAAAGCCTAATAATATTTATATGTTCTCAACGAATCAAATCTGCAGACAATATCATTATTTCAAACAACGTAATAATAACTTACAATCGTTATAATAATGTATAATGCTGTTACAAGAGCAGACCGGCTTTCCATCAGATAAGACTAATGATCAGACGCCGTGGGAAACTAGGGGATATAAAAAACTAGGCATTTGTCGTAGTATTTAGGGGAGTCCTTGCAATAGCACTGGACGTAGGTCGGCCGAAATGGTGTCATATTGTAATATATCAATAAACATGGGCGCTCCCAGGGGGGGCGCTTGCCCCCCCTGGATATCATACCGCCCTCTCTGCTATCTACTGTTGTCGATTAAAATTCTTATTTTGCAGAACCTACAATAAAATATGCATTAACTTGCAATTTTCCCTTAAATACAACATAATATAGATACCTACTTAATGTTTACTGTAGGTGTTTTCGTGTAGTGTGTAAGGCAAACATGCGCATTGAACCCGGCTTTAAAAAAAATCTGATTTGTCCCCCCAGCCCAGAACCTAGGTACGCCCATGTCACTACATTCATTAGTAATAAGCTGTTCTACCCAGCACTTGGTCAGATTTTGATTTTCAAACAGAAAGCTCATTGTTCAAATATACCGAGACCATTTAGTTAAATATATACTCACGAATGTAACATTACACTTAAAATCTATAAAATATACGGATATCGACCTAAACTAAAAGGAAACCATAACCTACGGCACAATGTTGCGCATAGACAAACTCACTTCCGGGTGTTTTAAATGCAACTAGTGTCCGCCTAAGCGCCTAGCTTTTGAATTATGCAAAACGTTAACAGTAATATCGTCCATCTCGCATCTCCGAGGAATAGTATCTCCGGTGGTCTTGTTCTAGCCTTCATAAATTGTTGCATATTGGGAATCGCTTGGGAATAATAATTGTTTTGATACATCGGTCACAATGCACACTATTTTTTGATAGGCCGTCGGCTTACTTTTCGGCAGAAGTTACATGGTAATACTGAAATTCCAAACAGGTAATATATTTCCAGTTTGAGACCTTGTATATATACATCATTAGTTATCCCCCAGTTTAGAATATTATCCACCTCTATGTTTCGTGCTGCTGTGCAGACATACAGATAGTGAGGCCGTAAGGAACCCGGTGTCAAGATATGTATGTATGTACTCGTATGTATGAGTCTCAATGGTTGCCTAGCGACAGCAACCGAGACCGGCTGTTTAAGGGCACTCCAACCAAGCAAACATCTATTGCCTACCACGCCTGATGTTACCAGAGATTATAAATCGCTTACAATCAGCAATACACCAGGGTTACGAGCGCTTTAGTACGAGAATAGCTCGCCTTATCAACATTCGTGCGATACTACATTTATATTATGTAGCTGAACAAACAATTTATTATTAATAGAACGAAAAATCTGTTGCATCGGTACGTAGCCGATGACGCATACTGAATATTACTTTGGTATTACCGCTTTTTTGGACTTAGTAATGTGTTCTATTATGCCAGGTCTGTACACAATAGCGTCGTCCAATCGCTGTTTATAGCCGTCTACATTTTTTGAAGTGAAAACTTCTCTACCCGCGATGAGCACTTTTTGGTAGGGGGAAAATCTTATGAGTTCGCGTCACCGACATGCTAATGTTAATTGTTTATCCATTTGTATATATGTATATCTATAGCACGTACTGCTCCAGACTGGCGCATGCGCAGTGGTCTGTGTACAGGAATACGTATACAGTTATACACGTATAACACATCCTATGTACCCGAACATGTGCTGTATGCGTTAGACGCTTTATGGATGGGTGAAATCTTGTGAGTTCGCGTCACCGACATGCATAATAGCAGTAATATATACTAAATAAATGTACTAATAGTTCTCGTTGCAAGATAACGAAAAAAAAAGACAAAGTATTTTTTATTGTTTCACATATATTAATAGGCTTAGAAGTTATCTTACTAGTGGTAAAATAGATGTCTAGTTGATCAATAATGTTTTTGTCGTAGATTTTAAAATTTAATATTTTATAAAATTTAATAATAATTTAGGATTTATGTGTGCAGATGTGAAAACTAGACTGATATTGATAATTTTAATTTAAACATTGTGAAATTTCAAATTTTAAAACTAAAATTATAAGTTATAAGTTTTCATTTCAATTGGCAGTCCCTATGATTGTCAATTTTAGTTTTGCAAATTTTAGTATCTTCAAAACTGCATTCATGGTCGCATACAGCTTATATGAAATTATGTATGTACATCATAAAAGTAGCACCTACAATTTTTCTTTATAAAGTAACGGTTATCACAAGCGTCTCGGAATGCGGTACCGTAGCGTTGCAGAGGCGAGCGGATAGACCACTTTGCTTATCTCTATTCTATTTCGTTTACACCGTGCAATTTATGTTAATTCATAATGCAAGCAATTTACATTGCCTTGTATTTATCATCTTAAAACAGCAAACCAGACATCACGCCATCTAGTGTATTAGACTTTTGAAATAGTTAAAATTATATTCTACTTAAGAATAATCACAGGTACAGCACTACCTTTAGAATCAATTTAGAATGACCTTGCTATAATTTAGACAGTCAAAAAGTGGTCATGGACTAGTGGCTTAGTTCACGGTATTTAGTTTCAGAGGTCTAGAGTGTTAACTTTTGACATGCATGTCTAACTTTATGATGTCGCGTTTATGTTTAAGATATTTCGTTAACTACGAGGGAAAACATCCGCAGGAAGCAGGTTCAATACTGTGCGTGGCCCACTACACACATTATCATAACAATGCTCGTCATACGGCCGCTTGAAGTATGCACTTACATGTTCATATTGTATAATGTAGTTCTTCCTTCCTTATTATTCCTTATATTCTTGGCCTATTACTACTTCGTGAACCATTAATATGAAACTAACGTTTTGAGTTCGCAAACCGTAATTTTTAATCGTTGACAATTTGTTTTTGGTACAATGTAAATAAAAATATTTGAATGTTCATTTCTTAAACAATTTCATCAAAATAATGAGAATAGGAGTACAGTTGTGTAAAGTATGGAATATTGATTGGATGTCTGTACAAAGTCAGACTATCGACAATATCACGAAAAGACTGCTATCTAACGTAAATAACACTAAAAAAACTTATTTGCTTTCCTTTTAATGTTATCTCTATCTTAGATAATGTTTGTGTGTTATGCCAGTGTTAAAATTGTCGGAATTATTAGTGATGTAGATAAAATGTATGACGTCTGTAATATCATCAATGTCAATTTTTGATGTTTGGTTTCCTTTTGATAGTTATAAGTACTTAATATTGTTACAATAACACTAAGGCGATGAAAATGCGCTTTTGGGAAAGCAAGAAATATAAACTCGTATCGTCGGAAAATTTTGATGAGTTCATGAAAAGACTTGGTATTGTACAATTATTTCTTTTTAAAATCTTGTTAATCATATACCTACCTACTCATAGATATACAGTGGGTTCACAACTAAATTATATGATACCAGCTTCACTCATTTTTCTGAATAGTCAGACTAGTATTGAACCTACTCGAGGTCCTTCTTCACGAGCTCTCGTTGATCACGGCGGTTCGTAGTGGAGACCGTGATAATAATATTAAATTACTTAAGAATAAAAGATTAACTTTTGTTTTTATATATAGGTGTGCCTTAAATTATTAAACTGTTTACTGTTTGTGTGTTAAAACATAGTCTACTCACTACATATATACTACAAAATAAGTTTAACAATTTTTATTTGCACAACATTTAAGAAAAAAGTTCATCGTTTTCCTTTAAGTAAATATATTGTATTTCGTCTTCCATTTACTTAAACTTCAACGTATATTTCGCGTATGTTCTATTTATAGCTCTCATGCCCATAATTCTGTAAACATGACTGGTTTTTATTAGGTTTGGTCGTTAACATTGTTAGTAAGTTTTATCTGTAGGTTGATTGTGCAATCACATGTGAACGTATGGTAAATTTTCAGGTGATGTGCTTCTCGTACAGTTCATTTTTTTTTATTTCTCCATTGGAATTTTTTAAGATGACGTGCTTTTTGCTAACTTTTTTTAAATGAATCATCATTACAATTTTAAAAGTGGAAATCTTTTTATTCAGAGCACTCAAATTTATTTAGATAGAAATAGAGTCCTAGTGAATTTTGAACAGCATTATATAAAAATAACCCAATCTATAACTTCCCAAGAATATCAGTATGTTCGAAAAACTTCTGGAACCCTCCAATTTTAGAACTCCTAAACCGGATAAGTTTTTTAATTAACTGATAGACTATTCTAGAACTTTTTTATTTCACAAGATAATTACTTAAAATAGAAAGTTGGAGTAGAGTTACGTTGAGTGTTGGATGTGGGAGAATCTTCTCTACTAGGTTAGCAGTTCTCGTGACGACCACAACGTATCATTGAGAGTATTCAGAACTGCTTAATTAAATGATAGGTTATTCGTGACGATGATCACAAAATCTTCCGTGCACATTACAATTACACATTGAGCAATTGTGACCTGTTTTTTGACTTGGTCCGACAGCAATTGGACTTGATACTGTGATTTCGTTGTTTATACCTATTTGTATATATGTTCATACATACATAGGTATATATCTATCATATATTTCTATTTAATTATGGATACCTCTTAACCGTCGGCATTAGTTTGATGACCCATGGGACGGTCCAGAGATATCGTATGTAACTAGCTCAGCAGTATGTCCTCACCGGGTGGGGCCACCATGTCGCCAATGTAAGGGACTGTATATTTATAGGCGTTTTTATTCATATAATATATTCCTGTCAAATATAGAGATGAAATTAAATTATTATTTTTAAGGGTTTGCAACTCGAAACCAAAAGTAGCCATAACTAAATAGACAAAAATTCCTATTAGTTTACACACAGCGTAAATGAAGATAAGAAACACCTATAAATGATAAAGAGAAACATATACATATAATACATTGACTGTAAACGTAATAAAATTACATTTATAACTATTTATCATATCTATGTCTTACAATATAGCATTTCAATAATTGCTTTTTGAAGCGGGTAGTTATA
This sequence comes from Microceris scylla, assembly GCA_018245595.1. Classification (NCBI taxonomy): domain Eukaryota; kingdom Metazoa; phylum Arthropoda; class Insecta; order Lepidoptera; family Hesperiidae; genus Microceris; species Microceris scylla. The sequence goes on along the minus strand of DWDT01001262.1, from coordinate 2,426 downwards.
AAAGTTTTAATGTCATACGTAACATATACCTACTATCTGTCTTTCTGGCAACAAGTAAGGGTACGAAATACTAGGCTTTAATGTTTATGCGCCTTGAGAATGAATGTCGTTTATCGATAAAAGTCTCGTCACTGTTTTGGTTGTATTTTAATGTCATATACGAGCACACCACAATCAATGCTCATCTTTCGTTCACCAGGTGTTGGCCTGATCACCCGTAAAGCTGCGAACGCGGTGACCCCCACCGTGGAGCTGAAACAGGATGGCGGCAGCTACGTGCTCGTCACATCCTCAACCTTCAAGACCACGGAGATGAAGTTCAATCCAGGCGAGGAGTTTGACGAGGAGCGCGCTGATGGTGCTAAGGTACGTACATACATCTTTACTAATAAAACAAGTCTAGTGATCAGTGAACCAGTGCTGGATAGAATTGAGGTATCTTTAAATTTATTAAAGTTGGCAATCAAGTTTTAGCAAAGGATTCACTAGGTGGAGTGACGATATACGCAAAGTGACTGGCAGTGTTTGGATGCGTAGAGCAGAAGATCGAGCTCAGTGGCGTGCCATTGGAGAGCCTATGTCCAGCAGTGGACGATGACAGGCTGATAGTGTGTGTGTGCGTGTGTGTGTGTGTGTGATGTGAAACCATCATGATTATTTCTGTATAAAATATTGGTCTCGTTAACATATCATGGACACACAAATGCAAATCTGTGGTATTAGTTAAAAGTTATTTTGCAATAATCCATAAACCATCATGCACTATGCACGTCTTATTCCACACAAATGAAATAATTAACGTGTAACCATAAATTCCAGGTGAAGTCGGTGTGCACGTTCGAGGGCAACAACACTCTGAAGCACGTGCAGAAATCCGATGACGGCCTGGAGGTCACCTACATGAGAACCTTCGGCCCCGAGGAGATGACTGCTGTAAGTAATTATTAAACTACGAAATGGGACAGAGACAATATAAAATAGGAATATCTGTCTATCACTGTCAAAGATTCCATTTCTTGAGGACTGTTAAAATATACAATTATTTGCGTAGCACACATGCGATACTTTTAAGATAAAAAGTTAATTAGCAGTAATTAGCTAAAAGCAACCTCTGATCGAGGTTTGTAGTTTTTCATGAATATGTCCTAGAGGTGTTTTGTGTGTATTATATCGTATATTAGTATTTTTTATACGTTAAGTTATTTATTTACTATTTAGGTATTCATAATGTCATTATCCTCAAGCCTCTTAATGCTGGTTACGATAAGTTGTTATCAAGGTGTACTTTGTGTGCGCTATATGTTTGTAGTAAACATATTTATATGGCTTATTGTTTAGATATATGATGACGGTTTATGGATTGATTTTATGTTTAAGTTTAATCTTATCAACCTCTTTTCATTAAGTTGTTATAATGTCTTATGTACCTAATGAACAATATTGTTTTAGAAGCAACATTTGAATTTGGAATAACATCATTGACATTTTTACTTTTACAGGACACGATAAGGAAAACGTTCTAATGTTAAGCTGCTAGACATATTTGAAATCTCTCAATGTAATGAAGCTAATCTTGGCATTTTTATAATATTTACGACTAGAGTTAAATCTAATATTGAAAATTTTAAATCTAAAATACTATGTTGTTTTCAGGTAATGACAGCGAAGGACGTCACCTGCACCCGCGTCTACAAGGTCCAGTAATAAGCGTCGAGCTTCCAAGACTGCGAGGCAGGGCCCTCACGATATGTCCTATATTATTTTGTATACGTTTCAAGCACAACTATTTCATAATATATCTCTTAGGTTATTACTTGCGTTGGAGGACTTTGGTCTGTATTACATCATGGTTAAAGTCGTGTTACGTGTATTCGTATGTTGCCAAAGTTGGTTGCGAGAGTTGGAAGTTTAACATTACAGCTGTTGTATAAGTTTTTCAGTGCATATTTAATAAATTAGTTTTTTACTAGTTGTGTTTTTCTTTTCAATAAATTACGTACCGGCGTACTGTCTAATTTTGGACTTATCTCGAGTATGGATGGACAGATTTTTTATTTTTTATCTTCATGGTAAAATCGGAATTTAGATTTTTCATTGTTAATGGACTCAATAATAAAAGTGAAACGATGAATAGGTTGGTGATGATACTGAACATAACCATACAATCTGCAAAGAAATCTTAATATATATAAATTACGTGTCACAGTGTTTGTCCGCGATGGACTCCTAAACTACTTAACCGATTTCAACCAAATTTTGCACACCGTGTGCAGGTTGATCCAACTTGAAAGATAGGATAGTTTATATCTAACGTAACTTCACACCTGTAATCCCCGAGGTGGTAGGCAGGTTGCACCGGTTACGTTTACGTCCCACTATGGAATAGGTGGTGAGCCTATTGCCATACATCGGGCACCGATCCTGAC
>DWDT01001261.1:0-16505 GCA_018245595.1 Microceris scylla | reverse complement strand
ATGCGTTTATGAATACATTTACCTCGGGAGACGAGAACTTCGTCTTAATTGTGTCTTTATTATAACTTTCCTTAAGATTTATTTTTATAAATGTCAATGAGAAATGAACTGTTAAATAGTTTTATCTAGACGTCCATTACATAATAAGTATATTTATAACAATAAATTATAGTTAATAAAAGAGAGTGATGATGTAGAGAAAGTACGTCAAGTCTGTAAAAGTACAGTTATTTGACACTCGTTTCTCTCTGCTTATCCCCTAAAAGACTCCAGCACCACGATATCGTATAGAATAAAAACAAACAATAATTCTCTATTGTTTTAAATTTCAGTTTTCCACAACGAAGCTCTGGGGTTTAAATCGCTCGCACGGACCTATGACTTTAAGGAATTTATATGTTACCAAGCTGAATAATTTCTCGCTACGAAGCTGAAAGAAAATATCGACAGAAAAATTATACGTCATAAAGTGCTTTATAACTGAGGCGTGTGAATTCTGCCAACTCGCACTTAGTGTGATAAACTATGACTTATAAAATATTATGTTGCAGTGACACGCATGAGCATCTGCGAAATTATAAAAAGATTAAAAATGATGAACAATCTCGTAAACGTTATTAACTTATAGGACTTTAAAGACGTAATCATTATAAGTTTTTAAGGTATTTTAAGCATATGTACAAAAATATTTCGTTCCTTATATACTTATGTATATATGTATCATGTGGGGACATGAAAGAACTCGTTGACAGTACACAACGTAAACATTGTATGAAGTTATATTTGAAGACGATGCTTTTGTTACCACTGACGCCATCTCTGTGAAAACATTGAAAACTACAAAAAAAACTTTATGCTTCTTATTGTTGCGTTTTGTCGAGGAAAATTGGGCGGTGAACAACGTCTTTCTTAAGTCACCTTCTAATAAGTTATTTTACTCGTAAAATAATTGTGTTTCGGCTCAAAAGGTGCGTTTGCTCTACGTGTATACTGGAGATCAGTCTCTTGATCCTTAGTAGTAATAACACGACCTACCTAAATAAATCTTCCATATACATATATTATAAAGTAATATATCCGAACTAGGTCACCTGTCATTCTAACAATTATACCACTTGACACTAAAATCTAATAAAACTTTCTGTTAACATGTCACAAGGTTCATCGAACTATTTATTTTACAATAACGCAATGACCTAAATCAATACATAGCACTGCATAGAAATGTATTAAACACATTCCATTGGCGAAACCGATTGAGGATTTTCAGATTTAATTTAATCTAAACCTGCGTTAATATCGATGTACATTTTGCGCTTGGCTATGACATAATGCGCCGAGTACTAACATGCCGAAAATTGAGGGTAGGTAAATGAATAGGGGAAATATCTATTGTTTTGAAATAAATATTGGTATTAGAAATTGGAATATAGGGAAGATATATTGAAATATTTAAGATACAGTAATGTAAAAATAATTTCGAATCATTGCGATCTATACAATTTTTTTGAGAGTTTTATTCTAATATTATGATATCAAGTACATTAATATAAAGCATTATTCGAGCCCAATACACATCATCGTGCCTGTATCTCTCCAAGGGGGTAGGCAGAGGAATGTACGTTTACATAAATCCAAGCTCCGAACTGCTCTGGGAATTTCAAGTTAAAAAAAAAACAAACTTCTCTGTACAGCAATCGAACCCATTACCCCTCGATCGGCAGTAGCGCCTGCAACCACTCAATCAACGAGGCAGTCAAATAATAAGTATATAGGCAGCTGAACCCAATGTAAAATTAATTAATTATTAAATTCAATTGGATCCCGTTCAAAAATTTGTAATTCCTTCATGGTCCACAGAAAAGCCACATGTGCAAGATTTACATTCACCTTTATAAGAAAATATTGCATCAATTTAAATTCCCACATACTAACCGCTCCGTAACTATACTGCCATTGACTGTCTTGCGGTCCAATAAATGAAGATACAATATAGTCCACCCTTCTATTAGAAACTTTTAAACCAGATCAAAACTTTCCGGTTCAGATGTGTCTTCAAATTGAAAACGGAAACAGACTAATTAATATTCTCTCTGATGCACAATACCTTCCATGAACGTTTGCTATTAGCGATCATTATTATTATCTAACCATCACTGCACTCGACGTTGCAATCTGCATCCCTACCAGAACCACGATTCCTTTAGCTGTAAACAAAAAAGACATTGGCAGCGGTTTAATTATTTCCAGGAAGTATCACGTTTCTCATTAATAACGTCTACACCATTAACCTTGATAACTTCCTTATAACTTGCGTCCCTGCAACGTGTCCTCAGGGATATTACTGTGCTTATGGGGATAACATCTTCGTCTTAGGAGTTATCTGATAATCTATGACCTCGTAGTAAAATTATGAGTTTCCTATTCGAGGTTTTCATAAAGGTTGCGGCTTTTTGTGACCACAAACTAATACCGCTGACAACAAATTTAACTTTAACTATAATATTAATTATTGTTAAGTTATATAAATTTCTTGTAAAAATAATTATTCTCTTTTTTTGTTTCTTAAAACCATCAGCGAATATGCATTATGTATATAAGTCCAGCAATACTGATAATTAATACTATACAAATACATATACTAAATTAGTAATGTTTTTTTTCGTTAGAATCGCAACTAGTTAAATCTCGATGTCCCCTTTAATTTTTCTTTCTGCTTATTCCCCCTTCTACCCTGTCTTCGTAACGAAGTATAACTAAGGATAAACTAGTAAATAAAAAATTGTACAATCGTCTTTTCTACGCCTTCATTACTATTTTTAACAATAAACAAATCAATCATTTCTGTGGATAATTAGTTGAAATACACAACATTGTTAAAAATTTAATGCCATTTCTTGTTTCTATATACCTATCATTTTGGTGAAGATGAAACGCCATTCTACAAATTAGCCGATTTGTTCAACTGCGAACGTTGAAAATACAAACGACAAAATATTTTGAGCTTAAAAAATAAATGTGCACTTCATTATTCTTGTAAACGCGCTTTCAACCGAGCAGAAGCTTTTCATTCCCATACCATACAATATCAGCTATGTGTGTGTCACATTTTTACACGTCAGCGCATTAGATGACTAGCTTATTGGTGTTCTAAATTCAAAATTTTGTTCCTTACCTTTTAAACCCAGTTATGTGGAAATAAAAACAATACTGGCTGAATATACGTTCACTGTTAATTTAAATTATAATCTCAAGTATCTTTAACGGGTTCCTCGTGATGTACACGACGAGTCCCTAATTTACACATTCGCATATTTCTGTTGACGGAGGCAGAGTCAATATGTATTCAGACAGACGAATGTTGACATTCAAATTGAAAACTTTGATATTTCTCAGCGACAAATTCTTTTATACAAATATAAAGTAACGTTTTAGAAATTATTCAAGTTTTATTTGAACGCGTTGAAAATATAACGCATTTCGTGTTTTATTCTGAAACCGCTATACGTTAACGAGTTTTTATATTGCATAATGCCCAACATTCAGTCAAAACTTTGTCTGCATATTTCTCTTTTTCCGGTTTGCGGTATTTTTTTTTTTAATTCAGAGTGTATATGAATTTATTCAAGCTGTATTTATTTGCGCTAACACTTAGAATTTGTGGAGGAAGGAAATAACAAAAGGAAAATCAATACGTTTTTCAACAACAAGCAATCTAAAAGGAAATTATAAGGATTTTGAATATGAATTTTAATGATTTCCTTATTGTTATCAAGAATAAGATAAGTTACCTAGGAAACCTAAAAGTGTGAGTATGATATACATATAATTAGCAATATTGAAATATACGTAAGATAAATCGACAATTTAATTAACAGTTTGCAAGGTTCCCGCCCTAGTTTTAATTACATACAGGTACTGGCACACGAAATTTCATGAAATTGAGTCTCTTAATTACATGAACCACTCTTATATATAAATAAAATACTACATAATCTCATACTCCTCGTCATTATACAAACACAACATTTGCATATCCTTTCGAGTCCAGTGAATCGCTGAATTAAACGATTTCAGTAGCTTCATATTTATAATTACAAATGAACAAAATTATATAAACACGAAAATGAAAATGAGTCAATGAATAAATATGTATAAGTTAAATATAAACTGTTGCACAAAGCCGACCAACGGTTCATTTTGGGCACTGTTTCCATGGGTTACGCGTTGTTTTTCAAAACTACGCCTGTATCTTTTCGAAGAGGCAGGTAGGGCAGTGCAGTACTCCAACGTCGTTTAACCTGTTTTTTTATACGCCGTATAAAAAAGGCCGGAAGTTTTTAGTGACTAGTTTAATAAGCTGTCTGTAAGAAGTGAACCCATAGGGTTTATTATTGAATTGCACATCGAAAAATAATTCTAAATTGTGTATGTTTGCTTTAAAAAATACCATGAAAAATGTAATTAGGGATTGACGTGCGAATATGTATAATATCGTGACGAAATACGCTTTGGATACAGACGCTGCTACCAATTTGTGTAGAGAAACAGAATTTGCATTTCGCCGAACTGAAAATGGGAGTTTTGTTTCCCAAATTCACGCAAGAATGAATACTGCGCTCTGATTCAGATGTTAGTTATTGCGTCTCGAATCGTTTGGTCGGAAGCAACTGAGGACCACTCTAGGAACACCCGATTAAATATCATCCTTTGAATTGAGATATATGATACAATATAATAATGAAATATAATATCAATTTAAATAACAACTCTAGAAAATTATTTGAACCTTAAAATCACTGTTTTATTTTATGGGAACAGCGCCATCTTTGTTTCAATTATACAACTAAGTATAAGATAATCTCTGCCTAGACCTACTGGATACCATGCTCTTATAAGCTGCATTTTATACGATGCAACTTACGTTTTTATGTTCGAAATTATTACACCAAAGATATTATGGAGTAGCACTAATAACAGAACATTCAATAAAGTTTTTATAAAAAAATACAATTTTAGTTCCAAATGAAATGTCTTGTTTTAACTATCTGATTAAAGGTACACTAGTACATAGTAATGGTACATATGGTGGTGTATACTTTACAATATCCTAATTTACATGCAACATTAAGGTATTTGCAGATGAATACAAAATAATCTTAACTCATTAACTATATACTTAAACGACAAAATAGACTACTTACTATATCAGTAACTGAACAATTAATCTTTAACAAATTAGGCTCGTTGATTTTTATATAAAGAACATACTAATAACCTACATTTAATCTTCAATGTTACCTTTTAAGTAACACGATCTTTTCATAAATAAACGATCTCAAAACAAATGACAGAAGCTCGTTTAGGCGTGGATTGAATTGTTCAAAATGCTTCTAAATAAAACAAACCATATTAATCTGAATACAGATAATGCTTTTCTGCTGTTGTTTCTAAGAGCATTAATATATGGATTAATGCTCTTAGAAACAACAACATTGTGCTTCTATTGTAAAAATATTTCAGACTTTCATTTTTAAGACATCGATCTGATCGCGATAGAAAAATAAAAATGCATGAAGAAATATTATTCAACGATTATTCCATAACTCTCATTTTAAAAACAGCAAACAACACTTCGTAACGAATTCATATATTCGAGTAAACATTTGCTTGGGATTTTTTAACTAAAGGCATTGTTACATGCACGCCTAATGTAAACGGTGTGAGTGTAGATAACGCCTTACAACTGTAGCCTTAGGCTATACCAGAACCGCTACACATCGGCATACTCTACAACACACAATGTGCTGATATAACTTGTGCGAACATTTAGTGGATTTAAGAATAATGTAGTATTTGTTAGAATAAATGATATCATATAGCCTGGTTTATCATTAATCTTTTGGCTGTCGTTTAGCTGAATCGATGTTTGTTTTACGTCTAAACAAATGTTCATGTTGTCTCTTTGTGCATAACTAAGAATAATAAAAAATAATAATTTAGAGCTACAAAAATAATAAAATATTGTCATTTTATTTGTACATTTTGTTTGTAACCGAGTAGAAAAATTATAGCCATAAATATAGACACAAGAATCTGCAATAGAAACAAAGCAGTATCGACAGAGATGCAATCTTTTCAAGCAACCTTCAGATGGAAATATAAAAAATATAATAACAAGCATAAGATGTACAATATATTAAGGGCTCAGTAACTAACAGTTTTTACTACTTGTATTCTTTTAACACAAATGTACGTATGTATAAAAACGTATGTATGTATGTATAAAAACGTATAATATTACGGTTCAACCTGGACACTGGCTAAATATAACAGTAAACACCACAATGTGAACAATAACTAACATGTTTATCGCTTCCAACCGAGTAGTCCTCATTGTGAGACGACTCTACGACAGTAAACCGAGATATTAAGATCGACTTCCAAATGACAATATCCTCTGCAGCTTCGCCACACAGCCATTGTTAAACCGATCTAAGACCGGAAATTATATAAACGACACAGAGCTGACATTTCGCCACCTGCTTACAGTCATATCTTGTATGCCTTCAACTACCTTTTAAACTGTCATTAAGGTTGTCAAATAAATGACACTACTTATGACGATGTTCTGTGTCTCCTCTCCTACGGTAGGACGGATATATGTGACGATTACGGACTAATATTTTTTCACTATTTTAGCAAGTAATATTTAATCCAAAAATATAAATAATTTAGTACGGAAATGAAAATGAAGGTAGTCCCAAGATTTTAACGTCAGACCTCGGGATAAAGAGACTGATTTGTAACCCATTAGTCTATCGCCGGAGCCTAACATTATATCAATTTTAAAATGATTTAAGCAGTTTCATTTAAATTAAATTTCATTACTATTATTAATTACACTTTAAGTAATTTCATTTTAATTAAAGTTCATTATTATTATTTTAACTAATTTTAAATTATTTCTTTATTGGCGCCTCGTACAGAGATGTGTCTCTGTCACTTAACACAAGCGTAATGTGTTTCGACGATACATATCGAAACTAAATTTGGATAAGCATGTAACCGAAGAACATATTTAGCGTGCCCGTAAATTTGGAATTTGAACTATAACACCACTAAATATTCGAATTAGTTACAATATATCCACTACAAATACCACAAAATGTTGTTGTATTGATTTCACAGTAGCTGTTAAGTATTTATCAAATGTGTGTGCTGGCAGAAGGCGGTATGGCGCGCTCTGCGTAGACGCTACTGAATGCGCCGGCCGCCTACTAGCAGCAGCGTAGGCGATACGAGATACTTCGATCCCCAACCTACATGCCCAACATGGAATTATGAATAAAACCCGTTTAGGGGAAGCCTATGTCTAGCCGCGGACTTAGACCGGCTGATGATGATGACGTTTATTTATTCATATAAACCTACATGAATTATGCAAATATTAAAATAACAGGCAGTAGTTCGTAGCGGTCGCAACCACCTACAGACTTCGATCTCCTATCGCGTAGACAACTCGTTGAATGGGACTGTTAGTGTTGTTGTAAGTATACTCGTACGTCTTCACAAAATAAAAACCATAAAAAAGACAATAGAAGAAAAAAAAGGAAAAATGTTTTCAATACGGGTTCTAGTGGCGAACACTCCAGCTATCAAACATAGCTACACGTATATAACAATATAATGCGTAGCATCATGCCTGTAATGCCCGAAGAAGTAAGCAGCTAGTACACTATCACGTTACACCAGTTACGCCCCACCATGGAATAGGAGGTAAACCTAATGCCACTTGCCATTTCGATATAAAAATCTATATTTACGTTTATGTCCCAAAATGGAATAACACGTGAGCCCAATGCCAATTTCCATTTGCATATAATACCTATAATATATACATATATAACCTATGATAAAGATATGTAATATAGACATTATTATTATTATTACTTACCGTTAACTATAAGTGAGGTTTATTTCAGTGCATGTTCCTTTTAAGTAACACGTATTCCCGGAACATCAATCTACTATCAACACTCGTGAGGATAACATTCGAATACAAGTTTGTTTTCAATTACTGCAAAGCTAACGCTGTAATTAAAACATTTCGCGCCCGTCCGTGTAATTTCCCGCTCGGATCCGGATCAAACGGTACGTTCAAATTGAAACGTACAACATTTATTTTGAACTGGAAATATGATGTCGCCACAACTCAGCGTTCTAGATCGTATCTAACCCGGAATTACAAATCTGATTAGCTTTATTTTTATTTCTACTTTTCAATACTATATGTACCTACCTACAATACACAAAACTGATAAATTATATGTTATATCTAAATTGTTGGTTTAATTTATTAAATTTGTAGCAGTGGTTGGATGCGAAGAGCTGAAAATCAAGTTCAGTGGCGTGCCATTGAAGAGGCCTATGTCCAGTAGAAGACGGGAGTAGGCTGATAATGATAATAATGATGACAATGATCTAAATTGTTTATTTTAACATTGGCATAGGTTAGATTAAACAAGAAACATACCTAAATGTACTTTCTAACAATTAAAACAATCTACAATAGGCACATACGAGTTCAATCTTGTCGATAGGTTATATAATAATATAGTCATATAACTCTGCATATTTCTTGATGAAAACAAATGCTATTTACCCTAAAGTTCTTAACATAGGTTCGATAACAAATCAACTTTTAAAAGACGACTATAAAAACCAAACAGCTAATAATAATAATACAATTAATAACGTTGGATCTACATGGGAATATCAGTCTTTGGAGATTCACTGCTGGATATATGTCTTCCATTATCAGTGCCGGTCTGCCGTCTAGTTCTTTATCTACATATACTAGTTAAAGAAAGTTTAAGAAGATACCACAATCACTTGGAAACTCACTTTTTCTATATATAATGTTATAGACGCATCGTACTGGAATAATAGCGGGGGGGGTTAAATAATATACATAGAACAAAATAATTATCATCGTAGGGGCTCAGAGTATCTCAAGGCTCTATAACAGGTTCTTGATTGGAAGCTTCAATTGAATCAGAATATTGGTTAGCTGTAACATAGCTATCAAAACGCAATATAGTCTGTGACAAAGCAGTGTTTGGCCATAAAGCAAATTAATGCTTGCCGTGAAGGATTAATTAAGACTTTATTGACCAGTGGGGATGTGCGTTGCCCCAGATAGGAAATATTTACTCTAAAATAATTTTAACCCTATTGATAATCGATTGTAGCGAACCCGTTATACTATTGTGAGTAATAACTAAAATAAATTTAACTTAAGGGATCATATATTGCAATAAACATGTTTTTACCATTTTAGTTTCAATGTTTTTACTTCCCACTTGTGGGCACAGGGTTCTTTCTATGAGAGATCACCATAAAACAGTTGCAGTAATGATTGTCAGAGATTGTTACCAAAAGAAAATGTGCACTTTGAAACAAGGTATTTCTATTAAAGACTAACGACTAGCGATGACCCATCTTAAAACTGACAGCGATCGGGGTTGCTTAACCTTACTGATCGTTTACAATCTGCAACTGTGTCAGATCTAAAAACTATTGAAATTCCTTTAATATTAAGTGTTGACATTTCTCATAATTTACCATTTGAAAGTTATCTGTGACGCGGCGGAGAAAGATTACAACCCCGTTAAAATTAAGAATATTTCTTGAAATGCAATATATTTTTTATATAATCCACCTACAAATTATTTTTTTATTTTTTTATTACAGGAATTCCTAAGCAAATATACTTTCAATGTTTCTGGCCGGCGATACTATCTCTCAATAAAATACACATGAAAATCGATGGATTTATATTTACCTTTCAAAATACCTATCTGGAAATAAATACTTATATTTTACAAGCAGGAAAGTCCCAAGACAGATATATGGAAATAAATCAATAGAACCACATCTGTCACTGTGACAGATCGCCCGGAAATGATACTGTCATATACGGGTCTCACACGTCCCAATAGACCTAATTTCTAAACAAATTAATCGTGATGACGTCGTGAATGTAAATTGTTTCATAACAATATATTCAACGAGTTTCTAGAATGTTCCAGAATGTTAAAATTGCCAGCCAATAGAGTACCGACTAGTTTGAATTTTAAAGTATCGTTGTCCTGCAAACATATTATGTAAATGTAGCAGACAAAAAGTCGAACAGTTCTATTAGTTGATATTTAGCTGCTTTATCGTTTTGTTTCTGGACTAACTTGAAGGGTATTGTGGTAATTTAATAAATGTTTAACTCCTCGAAGAATTTACATAAGTTGGTATTATACCAGTATAAGTGATGCCATTACAATATAGTTTCAGAAAGAAATTACGTAACTTCGCGTACAACTAATGAAAGGAACGTTGTAATCCTGTCCCTTGAAAGGTCCCCAAATGCCCAAAGCTCCGAGCTTACGGAGTAAATAAGATTACCTAATTGAACTATTGAATGACTACATGTTATCTTTAACCTTATGCAGACAAGCCACTAACTTATTTAACTTCTAGGTAAGTTGTAAATCTTAGGAAATAAGTCTACATTTCTACATATATTAGTCTTACATTCATACAAAATTTAGTAAACCATGGGAAAAGGCACCAGATACTTAGAATATTTTTTAAACCTCTAAAAGACCTAAGGGATGAAAAATTGTAAGGCGTTATATATATTTCTATACGAACAAATTCTCGGTTAAAGTCCAATATTACGTGATACTAAAGCATAATATAATAAAGGTTTACATGACTTCGAGCTTTCGCATCGTTATATCTAAATGTCTAATACGCTTTTAATTTACATATTAATTAGGTAATATAATCGTTTAAAAATTAATAATTAATCAAATGCAAGCAATTGTTGAAAATGTTCGTAGCTAATTTACGTTCGTAACTGTTTTCAGTTGTTGCAAAGTCTATGAAATCGACAGACACGCTGTAATTCCCCGTCAGGATCCGCGGCAAGCTTTGACGGTTATTTCATTAAACTTTTCGCTTTTCCAAGTAGTGAAAATTAGAGTAACTATAACTTAAAATCAACTTTAAGCCGCGATCGAGAAATATTTATCAGTCCTAATTGCTTCTCCCCCTAATACTTGAGACAGGTCGAGTTAATATTCAAGTAAACTAAGTTTAAATCGTCCTAATATTCTAATTTAAACCGTCCACAATAATGCTTACCACATTTGGAAGAACGTAGTGGTATTAGGTACCTATAATTAACTATGTATAGAGAATGTCTTGAAAAGGTTTCTGGACAAGCGAGCTCGTAATTCGCCTGTAAATGGAGTACTTATGTATCAATTATTCAATCTTCTATCTTCTAAATTATCTCAACATACATACGAAACTACAAACATATTATACTTAGGTATATAGTATATTATATACATATACTCAATTTACACAAATTTACATTAATTCCATAAATAACATCACAAGTAGTGAACGTATTATCAAAATTAAGTATTATTTGTATCGTGTAGTATATTTTTATATAATAAATTTCTCTGTCCCATTCTACAGCTATTAAGTCGTGATATATGAGCATCTATTAAAAGCACTTATGGCCTCATTTTGGAGAAATATGATTTGCATTAATATCAGTTACGAGGTCTAAATACATAGGTACTGAAAAGCAGAATGGAAAAAACTTAAAGAAAATAATAATTTTAGTCGGAATTTTTAGGTCCATATAATTATATATGTAGGTACCTATGTGTCACTGAACGTGAAGCTTAGTCCCAACGGGAATACTACACAAACTTTTAAAGTATCACAAGTATTTATATAAATGATCTGCAATTAGTCACAAAAACTAATTTAGGTAAATGTCATTAGGCATTAAGTACGTTCTTTTATCTCTTAGATTAAGATATTACAAAAGAATAAATAAATAAAAGTACCACAAGTTATGGGAAATTCGATTTGATCCATGACATTCCGGTACGTCTGGCAACACTAAATAACCCAACGTGACGGAACTTTTAATAAAATATAAACTTATTTATATTCCACAACTGAAGCCAATAAAAAATGGGTCAATAAATGGTTTTCATATGTTGCTGAAAACCGTGGAACGTGGGGAGTGATTTATGAACCGGAAAACCATATCGCATCTATTATAGGCAGGAAAAATGTTTGCACTGCTGTATCCTGCGTTGAATTATACAAGCGGGAAGCAACGCCTTTCACTATTAGTTCGCATGAGAAGTGGCTTCTTCATAGGTACCTACTTAAAACGTGCACTGCTACTAGACTCTTGCTAATAACATTGTGTTACCAACAACAATGAATATATAATTAGTGTAGTAGAGAAAGTTTCGGTTTCGAATAAAATTAGAAGAAGAACCGAATATTCGGATGTAGCTCTGTATTGCCTGCGTCTGTATTTCCTGCCAATTATAACCTGGACCTCTTCAAATTAAAAGTGAATAGGCATTTATTAGGCAAGCTTGCTACATCATAGGCCACATCGTTGCTTGTCATCAGGCAAGACTGTGGCCAAAAGCTAGCCTATTGTGTATAAAAAAAAAAAAGCTCCAGTTTCGGTTGGGATCATTGTATATTATTATTTCTTATCACATAGATACATTTATATTTAATTGAAAAGGTCTACAGACAGCCATGATTTTAATTTACAAGCGCTAACTATGTTCAGTTTTAATAGAGTATTGACGTATGTGTGGTTTATACCACATAATAATTATAAAATAACAATACCTTGGGACCCAGAACTATGTATACATAATAATATTTTGTCAATCATTAGCACAGAACAAAGATTTATAAGTGTCCTATTTGAAATAAGAACTTCAATAACGTTAATATTCGAAATTTTATAAATAACGGTCAAATTTCGATTGCTACATAAATCATACATTCGTCGAACAAATACATACATATATACATATGTATGTTACAAATGGGAATCGAACTTACAAACTATAGCTTCACAGTCAGCTCACAAATCACTAAAGCAACAGGCGAAGCAGATTATCAGACTAATTATAAATTAATTTCAGATACGAGTAGAAACAACAAATTCGGTTATTCAACATGGACCACAAAAATGTATGGTAGTATAATTATTATATTTAATGACTGATTTAATCGTCATAATTTAAATGACAACTTGAAAATACAATCTTATTACTAGCATTCTCTTAATGTTTCTAAAATTTTCTAGAACAAATCTACAAAATTATTGTCCAGGTATATTGGTCCTATTCTTTTAGTTTCAAAACAAAATGTACCCGATCAGCGTGTTCATTCTTCGAAGAAAATGACCTCCTTAAGACCGTGGGATCCATTTTGATTATCTCAGCTGAGAAGTAGAGCCAGTAAATATGTCTCCTAGTCGCCCCGGAAAGACGCACAGAGCTCTTTGTGCGATGTACGGTTAGTAAATTGGTTGTTTTGCTATAAATAGAAAAACTAATATTGTTTCTTCATTGTGAACATTGATATATTTATAAATATTGGTTATTTTTTTCGTAGGTATAAACATATGATATTGTAGGTAAGCTTTAGAATAAGAAAAAATATTACCATATCATCTCACTATCCTATGCAATATCTTATACATTAATAAATAACGTTATGCGATGCGCAATTGTCGCAGCCGATTCGACACTTTAAATCATTCACAGTATTATAATATTTTCGTATTGACAACATTCCGTTGATCCTAACACCTTTCACAGCTTCAGCGAGTAATAGTAGAGTCCAAGTCCTTGAGGATACGCTCTTTACCCGGGCAGTCTCGGGAGTCAACCGCCCCCCGATGCTCTCACCCCGTCGTCAAAGTGTTATGATCTGTGGTCATCCCTCTCCAATTATCGATGCTAAGCGTCGTCGTTCAGGATGAGGTGCATGACAAGATTGATTTATTACCCGACAAAAAGCCTAGCTTAAATTTTTAGACGTTCCGCCCCGTGAACAAGAGGACAATGGATTGTGTGACCAGCCTGCGAGAGCCTCCTGTGAAACTTCGACCTAGGAACAGCTCAATATGTGTGTAAAGCATGGTTACGTCGATTCGGGACGGTCCTCACCGATGAAATCAGTGATTAAAGTGTTTATAGTTTGTGTGCAGTGCTTAGAAGGATGACAGTCCTACCATTTCGGTACCAGTCGGTGATTTGAAACCATATTATGTAACTATGGAATCGATGGTCTCAAATATTTCAACGGTTTACTTCGTCTTCACACTTATTTATCCGATGCCAAATATAATAAATATCACCTGCAGCGTTCCTAAAGTAAATGACTACAATTAAAAGGAAAAAACATGAGCAATGAATTTTGTTGCTGGCGGTACTAAACATAAGGTCCGAGAGGCTCATATTCTGTGGAAGGAAATTGAAAAATATTTCAATACATTTTCCTAGCTGTTGCTAAATGAAAACGGAAAAAAGTTAATCTTGTGTGAAATTATTAAATCGGAAATTGTATTTCCTGTTCCTTAGACTTGTTATTCTCACATTGATATTGTGTAATATTCCTATTTCTACCTTTAGTCAGTGTTCGAACAAAAATAGACATAAGAATAATCGTCTTATTTGGTATGTAGTAATAAAACAAAAATGTGGCCTTACACTGCCTCGTTGGTCGAGTGGCAGCAAGCGCGACTGCCGATCGGGACGTCCTGGGTTCAAATCCCTGGTCGGGTACTATCGGATTGTTCTAATTTAGAATTGCTATTAGTGCTTTTTTTATATTTTACTACCAACCAAATGTATTACATGACTATTACTAAACTAATATATATGGCATATAAATATGGCAAATGTTTAAAATTACAGTACTATGTATGTTAGTTATTATGGTAAAGCGTAATCTGTAATTTGCAGTGTTCACTAATTAACGAAATTAGCAAAACGTATAGATGTTCAAATATGAAACAACACACTATACTTTGTGTTAGAAATTAAATTCTGGCATGTTTGTATATATTTTTTATTTTCTATTTACTACTTAATAGTCACACAACCATTATAAATTAAGATGCTAAATATTTCCTATTACCTGTATGGTGCTGAGAAATGCACAATCCGTCAAAAATGTCTTTAAAAGATGTTGATATGATACTGAAAGCATTTGCTGCAGATTATATTATGGACTACTTAAATCCATACCTAAAACATTTTATAAAAACTTTGCTCGCAGGGCGATATTCTGCTGCGCTTTCAAGTGCCTACGATTCGTCCTAGTTACCACGGGATCTCGCCGGCACCACATACGTCAACCTGGATAGGATGTACATTATTGTAGTACACCTTCAATTTATTACAGAACATGAGCCAGAACATCAACATCTGTCCAAACATCGCACGTGCGGCACGAGCTTTGCGGATCGTGTGGTCCATCTGAAGCTTCATACTCAACGTGCGATCGATGTGACACACCAAGTACTTCGTTGATATCCAAAAGACGGATCCATCATAGCAAATCGTCTACAAAATGTTTCGAGAGGTGAAGAAATCTCGCCAAAGAGACTGCAACGAATTAGACGAATCCATAGTTTAACTCATGGGCGCCATGTTTCAACCACCAGAAATATACAAGTAAGGAGTATAATTATTAATTAAGAAAAAGATACAACAAAATTATCTGTTTATTTCCAAAAATCTTGATATATAACTCTTCGTAAAATATTTCCCGATTTTATATTAACGTTAAATCGCATTTTATATTTAACATTTCTGCTAGTAACATCATCTTATCAAATACACACGCAAAACACAGAAGAAGAAATGAACGTCGAAATATAAATAATGACTATATATATGGAAGTGAACACTCTACCTTAATTACGTATTAATGAATTTTCGTATAGTAGTCATTGCCTACTAGAGAAGTGTTATTATAAATAAGTAATGTCACTTCTGGCATACCCGATTATAGGAATTTGTCAGTTTTATCAGTTGTGTCAAAGACCGCTTAGAGTATTGGTGTTCGTTCATCCTAAATAAAAATATTTTACTAAAGTATACTCATATTTCTACGTCGATATTCAATCACCATATACGAAATTTTCAAATAAATTCGATATATCAAATAAGTACATCAAAAATGTCTTTCGTTAAACATTGTGTACGTCGGGTTAGTAAAACGATTTGTTTTTCAATGCAAATTCTTATAGTATTTCAATGAAACTTTTGACATAATATGTTTTCTTCATCAGGTATTAGCCCCAGGATTATCAGTTGTAAAGAAGTCGTCATTTTCAACAAGTAAGTGTTACATAACACCATTGTTTTAACCGGTCGGCATAATATACCGCAGGTTAAAGTTAACAATCCAATGTTCAACTAAAGGAAACTAAAGTTTTTACATGTAACTTTATAGACAGGCATATAAAGTTACGAACAGCTTATTTTAGTCTGAGTAATGAAGTTAAGGACAGGGCGCGATGGCGCTCATTGGGGGAGGCCTATGTCCAGCAGTGGACTGAGATGGGCTGATGATGTGATGTG
>DWDT01001260.1:0-16510 GCA_018245595.1 Microceris scylla | reverse complement strand
GATGTTTTCCTTCACCGTTAGCAAGTGATATTTAAACTTAAAACGCACTTTTGTAAAGAGGTGCGCGCCGTGGGTTTTGAACCCGGCACCCCCGGAATGAGGGGCTGAATTCTTAACCACTAGGCTATCACTGCTTTATTATTATTATATTGTATTCTTTGCAATATGCAAATAGATGTGAAACTGTTATGAATGAGAATTAAAATCCCAAATCCCGTATCGACAATCGGGTTGACTAACCAATGAACCATCTAGTCAGTATAAAATTATATACGACTATATATAGTACAATTGTTATTTAAATGTAATAATACGTTTCAATGTTTGTTTTTTATGTTGTCTAAGTTTTGATATATGTATGTAGTTCTTTGATATGTCAAAGTGCGCATTCTCAGTACAAGTTTCACTGTTCGTTCATCTTTTGAAAGCGCCGTCCATGCCAACTATGATTTGCAAATAAAGCAAATATTGAAAGTGCGCGCGGAAACTGCTGGAAATAGCTTGTTATAAGTTCGGCCTCTTGGGGGTTAGATAGGCTCTTATTTCAACCCTAATCATAAAGTTCAGCGTTTGCGTTCAGTTTGCTTGTATTTAAAATTAGAATTAGAATAGATACAATCGAAATAAAACTAATGTCCGAAATAAAGCTGTATGTTCTTTGTCACACAACTCTATCAAAGGACGTGCGTTTATGAAAAATTACATTATCAATGTTTATTATACCAAAGAGAACCATCGTGAGGAATTTGTGAAGTGAGGAAATTTTAAAAAAATTCTATAATGTTTTTCAGTGTTTGTGAAATCTTTCACGCTACCTTTAAGAAGCGTGGTAGACTTAGGCTTTAAGCTTATTCACGTCGTGGAAAGCGAAATCCAGAAGGGGCAAGATAAAAAGCAAACTATATACGTAAGTTTTTCTGATTAATAGATTTAATAATGTATGTAACAATTTCCATAATACTTTGTCATTATAGACGTTAATAAATATCAAGTTGAAAACATTCAACCCACCCTCTCAATATGAGAGGAGACCCGTATTCCAACAGAGTAATTGTAATGGGTTGAAAAAATAAATAAATACATAAAATAAAAAAAAATAAAAAAAATCAAGCTGAAAATATTCATTAAACTGAAATAGATTTCAACATACACAAGAAATAATATTAACAAGAACATAAGATCACAATTACCAAAGTATTTGTTACCGAATTAGTACCTATATATTAAAAATACAACACATTCGATTTTTTGACGATTCGATACTTTTTGTTTTAAATTCACAAACTCTATAACGAGGGAGGCTTCAAATAAACGTCCTCCGTTGAAAACGAGAATGTGGTTAACAAAGTAAATCAGGTGCGCTCGATATAACCTTCCCTCGCTTTATCACGAACAACAGGAACTGAATTGAAAAGTTTCAGCGTTCAGTTTTATTTCTGATATAGCCAGTTTTGAAAGTGTTTTGTTTCCAATTAACGTTACTCGTATCATCTGAACAAGTTAGTCAGTATCGTGTTTAATAAATGTGTGTCAAATAATGTATTTATTTTTTTTGTTTTATTTTTTATATTAAATAAAGAACATAATTACAGGAGAATTTAATATAATGTAATTTATTATGAGTAATATTTTCTATCGTTATTTTTAATGTTTTTGTGTACTACGCATTTATTCGTAAATTACATTAGCACATTAAATGAACGTGAAATATAATAATTTATTTTAAGATATAATACGTACATAATTACATTTTTGTCACTGTTGAGCGGAAGATTAATATTACTTGAAAATTGTCGTAATTATACAAATAATTAAAAAAAATATTTTGTTATATAAAAATTACTTGAGCCTGAAAGCGTACAATTTTTTTTTATATTCAGTGCTAATAATTTTTGAACTCTACCATTTTATTTTCAAAGGCTTACAAATAAGGAATAGAGCGTATGGCGGGGTATTAAGCCCCGAGGGAAAGCTTATGGCACGGAAGCTTCCGATCAGCCCGACAGACTTAATCCCTAACTTGAAATAACTGAGTATTTACCTAAACATTTCTAATTCCAACTAAATACACAGATTAAACTATACACTATTAGCTATTTAACTTTTATTGTACGGTTGAAAAGGTTATATATTTTCATTATGTAATATTCTCAGCTCATCGTTACCTGGATTGACAGGTAGAACATGCCACTTGGAATTAAGTACGCACTGTGTTACGAACGATAAAGGCTAAATATATAAGTATGAATATCTAATTTTAGAGCAGTGATAACCTAATGGTTTAGAATTCAGTTTCCCAATATAAAGGTGCTGAATACAAATACTAGTGCACCTCTTTATATAAAAATATGCGGTTTAAGGCCAATTATAATTTACTGTATCGGTTTGTTTGGAGATTTTTACCCTTTTGACATGTTCGCAACACACAGCCCCTCAAGTGAAAAAATTATGAATCTTCAAGTGTTTTTGGTGCACGCATTCATAAACATTTTGAAAAATATACTGCCAGGGGATCCATCTAGCGATTTACTTACACTTAGCATATTTAAAAACTTCATCTTGACTCTTTAAAATATCCAAAGCTTAGTAACTTTATATTACCAACAACCAACTCTAATGCACTCCATTACTACTGAACTCGTATTTGGACAAACTTCTTGACAAACAAGTTTGTCCATCCGGGTCTCTACGTTCTAAATGGATTCATTTTCCCCACCCTACCGGCTATTCGATTCCCCTAAAATATTAGGGACTTTATTCAATATAGAATGAGAATTTCCGCGATAATAATTTTTCAAAAGGCAACGACGGGGCCTTGTAAAACTTGCGAACAACGGTCGGAGGACTAATTTTATTCCCGAGAGTCATTCTGCTAACGACGTCTTAACTTTAGCTATTACAGCCGCGGAGGTGTATGTGCTTGTAAATATCCATATAAAGCGTGTATATGTATATATGCCTGGATACTCCCATTAACGTCGTCGTTCTAGTTTCATAATACATAGTAAAGTAAAGATATATACCTACCAAGGAATATAACTGAATTATTCTTATGAAATAACAGCAATTATTCAGACTATATTCCCTTTAACAAACTATGTATATTCCTGTAGGATGTGTCATCTGCCTATGTAGGCATACTGACTGACTTTTTCTACACTGTGACAAACAATCATAGTATGTATCTGTAATTCGATTTAAACACGTTTTACTGTCTAAATCTCGTCTTCGTAATACAAAATATGCTCAAATTAAGTTTTTAACTTTTCCTCAAATAAATGTACATATACCTATATCCCTATTTTAGACAACTTATTGCTCGTAATAAGTACTCTTAATTCTGAATTCTGATTTTAGATTTATGGGTGAATTTAATTTTATTTACTAAAAATAATATTCTATTTTTTGTTAACATTTGTGCTAATTATTCGACTAATATATCGCACGTCACAAGGCAACGTTTGTTTAATAATATAAGCATTAATAATTCGTTTCTATATTTTTACTATTCTATTCATTTCACACACGATATTGCCAATAAATTGAATAAAAGGAATCATACCACGCCATAGGCCACCAGCTAAATAATAAAACCTGACCGGTTAGGGCACTCTGACATACATGGATAACTCTTGAAAATAATAATCAAATGTTTATTTAAAAAATTGTTAGTTTTTTAAATTATTATAAGAATTTTTTTACATTGCTAACGGTCGTTCAGTAAATTGTCAGTAAGAAGTCCATTTATGGCTTTTGTAGATTAAATGTCATGGCCGTGTTACAATCAGAAGGACAGTGAGAAGGATCGGGCCCTTTAGGAGACGTCACGTAAACCATTAATAAGCGTCCACGAAATGCTGACGGAAGTTATATCTCTACCTGCAAAATGTCTGTAGATGAAAATATTGCTTGTATTGCTTGTTTATCCGTTCCGACCCTTTTATCATTCTACTGTTGGAACATGAGTCTATTCTCATAATGAGAGGGTTAAGGCCATAGTCCGCCACGCTGGTCAACTGTGAGCTGGCAGACTTCACACACCATTGATTTTTTCTTTTGTGTGCTTATTTCTTCACGATGTTTTCCTTCGCCGTTAGCAAGTGCAATTTAATGTTATAATGCAGATTTTTGTAAAGAGGTGCCCGCCATGGACTTAGGACCAGGACTCCGGGATAAAAGGCTGAATATGCCTCTAGGCTATTACAAGAAATAATATAATTACACGAGTAACGGGCATACAGTAGTGGTTTCATTAGTCTCCAACTTTGGGAAGCTGAGGTTCGAATTTTTACTTCTGAGATACATTTATAATTAATCATCGGCCATCACAGTAAAAGTTATTGTCCTGAGGAGATAAACACGCTCGAAGGTTTTCCATAATGTTCTCCTTTACGTGTAAAACTTGTCAAATGACATTCGGTTAATATGTTAGACCGTGGCCGTAACCCTTCTCCTTCTGTGAGGAGCGGTTACAAAATTTTGGAGATGAAAGATCACCAAAACCTTCAGCCTTTCTTAGTTCACTGCTGGGCTTACGATTAGCCCTCCCCTGAGGGGTAGTAAAGGAGTCAGATCATAGTAGTAGTAGCGATGATACCAATCCACTTAGGAAAACACAACTACAAAAATAAATAAAATGTAAAAAACAAATTGGAACTCCTACGCTCTTTGATTTTAAGGCAAAGTTAAGCAATGACAAATGACTAATGGCAAAGTTTCCCAACTGTTTCTGAGCGTTGCGGGGGCGTGCAAAGCCGTCGGCCTTGGTTATTATCGTAAGGTACATAAATCGTTAAATATTTTCGTAACACTAAAAGGCACCTTTAAAACCACTGGTCCATTGGTTGGACACCAATCCATATTTTCATTGATTTCCATTAATACTTCATAGTGAAATAAGCTGCCGGCTGGCAAAGTAGTGGCAGGCAAGCCTTCAAAAAATCTTCAACCTAAACATCGCTATACAAAATTACATGTAGAAATAAACCTAACATTACACCTGTAATCCCTGTACATATAGAAATATTATGGAAATTATCAAAATAATTCTATTGACTTGTTTATAGCAGAAAGGAAATATATCTACGATTTGTAGGTGTGAACATGGCTTTACGCGCAACAATAACCAACGCAGCGGGTGTATAAACATTAAACTTGTAAATACTTTGCTAGCGTGACACGGAACAAACTGATGATTAATAATTTTCGCTGTAATTCCACTGCTCGACATGCCGTCGCGGGGCTTAGAACGCCAATCATTCTCGAAAGTCATCTATTTAATTGAAGCTACTACGCAATTGTTGAAAAGGTCCAACGCTTAGTAAGCTTTTTTTAATAGCCCATTTCGGAAATAATTGGACTCAGAAGTTTCTTTGTTATTTTGCATAATAATTATTCATACATAGTTACTCTTACCATTTAATAGAAGGCGGCAGTACCGAGAAAACAACTTGACTATTCATAGATTCGTTGATATATTAACAATTTTACATTCAGTAATGAGAATCTCCAGTGTTATTATTTTTAAAAGTTTATTAATGTGGATTGTTTACTGAGTGGTGGGTCAAAAGAGCAGCGATTGCTTAATTTAGAGCCAGTTGACCCTCAGCTCATTTGTTGTATGGAAGGCTAAAATTTTTGATGAATACAGAATTTAACTTTATATCGTTGCAATAATAAAATACACGTTAACAGTAAAAAACCTTTCATATTTCCCCTGAGAAAATGGCATTGTGTTAGGTGTACAGAAGTGAATTAATTTTTTTAGTTTTTAAATATAAAAACTAAAAAAATATTTTCAACGGCCAGTACTTCCGAACTTTCAGGTATCGCTCGAAGCACACAGACAGGTCTGATTGATGGACGATTTCGCATGGACCACACTAACAGGATTTCGGTTTTACAAAATCCAAAAATAAAAATAAAACCAACGTCATTCAATCAACAGCAATTAATAAAAAACCTAAAAAAATCAGATGGTCGGCCTGCGCAGATCAAAAAGCACTGACGAACCTAACTCTGCGAGTAAATAATAACATAACGAACTGTGTTGGGTAAATCTATTGATTTTTACGTTCTCTTATTTTTATACAGACATGTGGACATTTGAGAAGCAACACTGGACCATAGACTACATAAAAACAGATTTGTCACGCAGTTCTTGTTAGATCAATGTTTATCAATAACAATGTTGAATCAGACATTATGTTTACAAACGAATTTCAAAATAAGATCGTTTTTCCACGGTGCAATTGCATTCTGCCAGTAACATTAGAGGGTAAAATGCTTTTTTAATGAACTTCCGAACCAAGAAGCAATAAATCTTCTAGAACAATCTACGTACATACATTCTTTTGTCATAAATTCGCTCCATACCCCGGAAAAGCTTTGTCCACGATCGTATTCCAGCAAATTCCAACAAACGAGATTCTACTCCGATGCATCTATTGTATGCTAAACATTGTTATATATGTCGTTCCATATCCATTGTTTGCTTTCCAATAATATAGTTCAGATGGTTTCTGCTTATGAATAATCTTGATATACACATTTTGATTGACTTCATTAAAAACACGAGGAAAGCAACATTATTATAAAGTTATAATTATTGTTCATTCTTCATATGTTATTTACAGTAAAAAAATTCAGTGAACAGTATAAAACTCTAACTTAAGGCTAATAGGGTCCTCGGTCAGTCTAACTTTGAACTAAGTAGCAAACACTGCATACAAAATAAAAGAATTAAAGTAAAGAGCAGAGGAGTACTTAGGGAAATAAAATAAAAAGGAACTTGAATACAAGGAATTATTATAGACACAAAAGCAATATGAAAAGGTGTAAATAATATAAACAAATTTCCAACTATAGTACTATATTTTTTTTCTCAACCCTTTTATCGCTTTTGGAACTCGGGTCTTCTCTCAGAATAAGAACTTTAAGACCATAGTCTGCCACGTTGGCTAAGCACGGGCGGATTTCACTCGTCTTAAAGATGTTTTCTTTTATAAATTCTAAGGTGAGCGAGCAGGTTTTCTCACGATGTTTTTCTTCCCATATACATACAAATAATTACTAATAATATAATTGAGAATTACATTTATTGACAATCCATTTCTGTTAATAAATCAAACTTATAGATATATGTATATATGTACATGTATATTTGTATAAGTAAACAGTTAAGTGACATATTTTACTTTTTGTTTACATGCGAATTCAATGTTACATGTAGAGATGAGGAGTTTTACATTTAAATAAACAAATGAAATATAACAGGCAGGTAGCTTGAGAACTTGTTTACACCACTTGTCAACTGCCTCGTTGATTAAGTGGTTGCGAAGCTCGCTTGCTGATCGAGAGGTAAAACGTGTTAGCATACTATACTATTCATCTGTCCATTTCTTCCAGGATTACAGGGGTGAAGTCACCTTTTTAATACCTAAAACTATTTCTGGCCTACAATGGCCAATAAACGTTAGACGAAACTTATTTATTTGGCCATTTCTTAATAAAAACTACAATATTTTCTTAATATAAACCATTATCCACTATTTGCTGGAGCGCTGATGAAAAGTGAAATATTAGTCCTGCAAAGACAAGCAAGGCCCTCGATGTAAAGGCTCCGGGTCAGTGGGTTCGCGCGAGGGCGGGAAGCGTTGGAACATGAATAATTCATTGAGACGTAATGAGCCTTAGGCCGGTATTCAGTGACACTGGAAATCTATAGACAGCCCGGCTATTTAAGACGAAAATAGCAGTTCCTTTAGCGTGTACAATATTTTATACTGATCTAGAGAAGGGCAGAAAGCCGAATTCGATGCACGGAATTTTCTGGAATTAAAGGATGAAAAAATCTTAAAATATTGATCCTTGTTAAAGTATGATCATTTTCTGATGTTAACGTGGATTTATTGATCTGAATAGAGCAGCGGCAAGAGTCACTTAGTTACTACCACCCATGACGACTGCAATCTAACCCCAATAAGGCTATATAACTACTAATATTGGTTAGTAGCAGTTATTAATTCTACATACTACCCATGACTTCATGCAATATACCCCGAAAAGAACTATGGAAATATAATTACTACCGCAGTATCAGTTAGCAGCAGACAAGAACGAGAAAATTGGTATTAATTGTTACGAGAAAGACAGAAATGAGCGCACATCGTCAGGAAATGGATCGTTCTATTCGTAGCGGGTCATAGACGCGTTGCTTGCTCCTGAAGACTGAAATAGTCGCATTTAGTATACTAATACTAAAACCTATAACATACTTTAACAGTAACACATGCGTACATACGTTACGTAACACTTGACCTGTAGTTATACATGGAGTGAAAAATGTTTTGTTTTAACAATAATTATTTTAAGGCAGACAGGAATAGACGTATCGATGGTATTCCCTTAGACGAAAAATTTTAGGTAAAAATGACAGACAAACTATACTGATTATTGTGATACTTCATTATTAAGTCCTATTTAAAAGAGTTTCTCTTCACAAAAAGAACAAGGACCAAATCTTCGATCTCCACTACGAGTATATTGATAAAGCTATGGTTTACTGGCCGTTCTTTAGTTTTTAGTAGACACCGCTTTAAGTAATTCTGATGTTTATCTGTGGATTACTTTAAACGCTTTGAAAAATCAAAATAGGTTTGTAACTTTCCGAAACAGTTACTTACTTTTGTAAATTAACTATCCGTAAATACGAGTAACTGTTGCACTTTGTTACCATTAATTTAAAAAGTAACATCACGGCTGTAATCCCCAAAGGGGTAGGCAGATTAATGTAGTGATTGCCACGTTTCACCATTTACGTTTACGTCCCGTGGAATAGACGGTGAGCCTATTGCCATACAGACACAGATCTAGACTTCGAGTCACTACTAGAAATTCTACATTAGAAAAATCCAATAGTACCCGACCCGGGATTTGAACCCAGAACCTCCCGATCCGCAATCGCGTTAGCAATCACTCGACCCACGAGGCAGTCATTGGGTAATAAATAATTTAATGAAGACCTGTTAATTAATTTCATTATGAACACTTACAAGTACTTCGGCGTATGATTAATAGTAAATAAAGAGTAATTATACGAGTACTTTGTTAATTAACGAACACTAATTAGTTTTCATATCTAGTTTCGAAACTAATTAATAGTATGGAATATTGGAGTGTTGAAATAAAATGTGCGCAAATTCAATATATTCACAAACGCCTGTGAAACGAAAGCGCCCCTTTTGATCGCGTCGAATTTCAGAATAACTAGTTAAGTATGAAGCTTTTGGATGTTGTTATTACGATTCCATTTAGATGATTGCAGCTTGTGCGGTAGAGCGAATCGGAATTGGACACGCTAGAATGCGCATTACAGAGTACTTTTGAAGTATTAACGTTCTATTTATTTAATAATTTATTTTTATTGATTTTATTCATATCAGCTTATTATATTCAGTTTGTAGAATCCAGTGGGCCTATCATAAACATAATACGGTATTAAATCTTTTACACACAGTGTACTGAATAAAATACATGTATGCTGTTTTCTCTCAAACGAAAAATTTTAAATTGTAAATACAGTAAACTGCATTCACTTTTAGAATCATGACTACATCTCAAATTCTATACGTGAAAAACGGAATGTTTTTATTTATCTTCTATTCGTCAATATATATTAAATTTCTGACTAGAACCTATTCTGTTAATCACTAGTGCAATTCAGCTTTATGTACGTTGATATAATTTATAATCATTTGGCAGCTGTAAAAAGAAATAATACAATGTAGCAAAATAAAAATAAAAAATTGTACCATCCAAATTTAATGAAATATTAGATATTCGTTGCATTTTAGTTATGAAATTAATTATTTGTAAAATTTTCATATCCACTAAACATAACTTTAAATGAGTTTGAAACTATAACATATTTCGTGCTAAATCGTCAACATTGGCGGCAGATGGCGAGTACGTGCCGTTTTCTACGTGCTTAGTTCCTTCTGTTCGGATTTGTTACTGAATTTATTCGCTGTAGGCTTTCGGGTTATTGCTTCTAACGGCTGTTTGGTTTGTGTTTCTCCCACTTCTGCTTTAATTTTATGGAATATTGATATATGGACTTTTGAATATTAATGTTCTATAATTGTCTGTTTATTGTTCAGTATTAAGACAATTTCGTTCGTTGCTTGAAGCACCCCTTATCTGATATTTCATCTGTTATCTTTTGTATTTTGCTCATCAATAATTTATAAATTCCCATTCTATTGTTTTCTTTCCTTTCGAATTCCCATTAAACTCCGAGTTTACTTTCCAAGATCAACGCATCAGCACCTATTTCTCTTAAATACAATTTCCTTTCGTCACCACTATCTGAATGGATCACAGTGTTTTTCGCTCCTTTTACCAAGTCATAGTCTCACTTTGAGAACTTTTCCTGCTTATTAGTTGCTAGTGTGCTTGAACTATGGTATTCTACTTATCGTTTTGGTACCACAATTCGCAGAGTTGTTATTATTTTTTTGTTTAACTTTGGCTTCATGTTTTCGCATAAAACACTGCAGAAATCACTCTATCGCTGTCATGTGTGCTTAGGTGAAAATCTAAAAGGCATCTAAAGATCCTTTGAACAATCATACTTATTTGTGGGGAGGAATTGGCAGGTTACAGCAATGGTCAAATAATGGTAAAGCAAACTTTGAGAGACTGATTCATAGATTCACTTAACTTTCTCTTCACAAATATTTGAATACGGATATTTGTTCATTCATAGCTTTATTTTTTTACATTACGTGATTAGGTCTTATAATTTTGTCTTCAAAATTGATCAGGACAGAAAGCCTTTAATGTGTTGCTATTCACAACTTCTACAATTAATTGGTTTTTTGAATACAGTATTAAATCCAATATATTTTTTAAATAATATAACAATAATAATCCACCCATTTATCATTCCACTGATGGAATTATGTTTAAATAATATAGTCCACACTTGTTGGTCCATTCTTGAGACTCTAATTACTATTAACTCAACTACTTCAATACCCACTTTATCTAGATTTTATCCACTGATGTTATAATTTCTTAGGTAACGTACATTAAATAATATAAATCTTAGTAGTATTTAGACGTTTCCCATTTAATATTTATCTGCTCGCAAAATTACCGAGATACCTAATTCGGGAGCGCTCGAGTAATGTACTCGTATCCTTAATTAAATAAGGAGCCAATGAAAAATTCATAGTCCGCACTGTTTCCATTACGACGACATTCGTATACATGGAGATGGTATTATTAATGTTACATTACTTGACACACCCGGAGCAACATCCGACGTTTTCTCGGAATATGTACTCTTCTCAGTACTATGATCTTATTATTTTTCTTCTCTCCTACTCTCGCGCCAGATGGCAACACCGTAATTTAATTAGATTTATACATCGTTGATTCTGGTTAGTTCAACCATTACTGATGTAGGATATGTTGTACATTATTAAATGATGACACTAAATATTCATTTAGGTCGCATAGTTCATTATTTACCATTTTGTTATTTCCTATGCCTGCTTATTTCTTGTTAAATAATAGCTTTTAAAAACCAATTTCGCTACATCTAGCTTTATTTACGTTAACTTAATATTATCGTGTTCAATAAAGTTTACTATATTACATAGAAATATTTTTTAAATATATCAAACATTAGTGAACTTCAGGTCACGGAGAAGAATTTTGGCTCCGAACTCTATCTTGTAATATTGGTTGGAAATATTTCGTCATAAGCTGTATGTATGTAGGTAACCCATATTATATATCTTAGCGACTCGTGTTATGAGAATAAGCCAAAACTTGAAGAAAGCAATTTTCCTCTGAACCCGTATTGATTATGGCGAAAGCTTGGCAAGTGTCCATTTCGACTGGTTGGTTTTTAAAATACTGATAAAAAGTCATTGGTGATATCGTAATTTATCATACAAGGATCGGAACGCGCTAATGATGACCCGTGTAATATGTCATTACTATATATCTACTTGTACACTGTGTAGTTCCACCAATCACAAGGGGTTTATTTCTCTCAAGAATGAATTAAAAGCCTTCGTAATTCAAGGCTTGTTTTGTATTGCGACTAACCCAAAGCTTTAAAAGCTCACACGGAAAATATTTATCAAAAAGATCTACAATGACGGATACTAAGTAGTGTATAGATGAGTGATCTGTCCGGCAACTTATGACATGTTTAAGATTTTTTTTCAATGTTTCCTCCTACTTTAGAATTAACCATTTGAACGTAATAATAACTGTTTGATATCAGTCGTCAACATTTTATCTTAACCGTGCCTATGTTACGAAATCAATGCCATAGTTTATTAAAAGATTGGGAAACTCCTGATTAAAATCATGTAATCACCTTAGATTGGTTTAAGCTTAATTTAATAAGCTTTGTTATTCTCATTTAGTTGTACTGTGGATATAAAACTAAGATGACACTGAAAGAATACAATCTGACTTCATCGTATTGATTATTGTAAAACTTGGCAAATGTCCATTCGTGACTGAATGGCTTAGAAAATATTGTGCTCTTGCAGCGAAGCCAAATTTTAGCGCGCTAAATGGTTTTCTTTTAATTCTTTTTGCGTCCCTTTCGTATTTCTCTTTGAAACAGTATCCATTACTGCGCTGGATAACGTTTCCTCGGTCAACTTCAATTATTTTTTTATTTCGTCCTTTTTTATTTTATGGAATCAGCATATCGACCGATATACACCTGTTGGTTCGGTACCACTGCAAGCCATGATAATCTATACTGAATCCTTGATAATATTTTAGTACTAGATGTGCTGGCATAATTTTAAGGGTTAGATCGGGTCATGTCTCAGTCGCCAGTGCCTTCTGTAAGTCTAAACATAATTACTAAAACGTTCCTGTTTAGAGGTCAACTATGTTCATGTGTTTTAAAAAGTATTTTTTCAAAACGGAATGGAGCAGGCGAATTTTACAAGTTAGTAACTTGCCATACATGGATATTTGCAACCAACTTGCACAAGGAATATGGGAATAAGACTATCGGTATCAGTTAAGTTAGTATTATTATCGGTATAGAAAGTATAATATCTATTAAAACAACTTAGGAAAGTGCACTTACTATTAATTTGTATCCGACCTATACTAAACTGGTTCCAAAAACTTTTGTAGTACTAAGCACTGAGATTGTCTTTTTAGCGAAACACGTAAAAACCTAGTCATAATAATTGTTCTGCAGTACATTTGGGATTACATGGGATTATCCTGAGGGAAATATACACTTATTAATATCTCCTAACACCACATCTATTTCCACATTAACCTGTATTCCCATCCTTTAATAGAGTATATGCGGCAATTTTAGAGAGATCTCATGTGATTTATAAACCAATACAACCTAGGATTCAGGTCCGTCGACATTCAAAAGCCTCAGTATTTTCATTACTTGCTGCTACTTGACACGTTTTCACTTTCATCGTGTCCCAGAATTTAAGCCAGCATTTTTTTATGCCCGTGGTTGAGGGTATAAGGGGCTTTCATATTTTAAACACAGTCACACCTCTTAGAAGGTC
Source organism: Microceris scylla (assembly GCA_018245595.1). Classification (NCBI taxonomy): domain Eukaryota; kingdom Metazoa; phylum Arthropoda; class Insecta; order Lepidoptera; family Hesperiidae; genus Microceris; species Microceris scylla. The sequence goes on along the minus strand of DWDT01001260.1, from coordinate 2,924 downwards.
AAGTGTCGGCTTTATTTTGCACATTTGGTTCACAGCTCGCATTTATTTGGAACGCATTTTTGTGTCGGAATGTTTTGAGGTTGAACATTTCTGACGATATTATAAATGTCATCATTTTTGAAAAACTTCAAGGTCGTGGAAAATTACAATGTTCATGATACTTATTTATAATTCCCTCGAGGTAGCATCATAAAGCATGCATGATGGCATGATGATTGCCAGCAGACGAGATAGTAGGTATGTAAGTCATTACTCTGCAGTGTCTAGTGGAATGGCACAGCGATGTTAGGATAAGTACTAACATAGTTAATACGAGAAAGTCACGTAATACTAAAATTATGAGTCTTGGCTATTCGAAATAAAATTATATTAATATTACATATTATCATAAAGAACTGAACTGAATAAAATGATTTATCAAATACGACATTATAATGTTATAGCATAAAAATATAGTAAGCCCTTTTAATCCTTATTTTATTAACACAATTATATAAAAGTTTGAATTCTCAAATGCCTGAAGACTATAATACGATATCAATAGCTTGAACAAGTATTATAGGACTTATTTTAAGATGGATATCTCCTACAAATGATAATAAGTATTTATAACGCTGTGTGCATTTGACTTACAGTATTGGACACTACTTGTGTTTGTTTGTGTTTGTGTGTATACCCTCTTTTACCTGCGTACATAACGCAGAAGAGCTTTTTGCTAAGTTGGAGAGTCATCGTACTATTTTGTTATTTTGAAATTAAAACTTACGTGGTACATTTTCCACCACTAGCAACCGCTAGGTGAACAGCCAATATCAAAGCTGCAGCCACAGCCATCTTGTTGTTTCGAACTTAATGCATCTCCTCGGGTGATATTTCTTGCTCTTCACTGCGTCTAAATCTGAAACAATGAAGAGTTTATTTAATGAAAATAAACCAATATCGGCATACGACAACGGAAACTGATGTCTTTATTCTTATCTATATAAATAGTCACCTAAATTGTCTTTATAATCTACCAGCATCATAACAATAAATATTTTGTATCGGTCGCGTGGTACATCCCAAGATCGCTTATAAATAGTTTTGGGACCACTGTGACTTAGTAAAGCCTTATTTATGATACATAAACTTTGGGAACCCACTGACCTAAACTCAGCTTATGGACACCCTAACTCAACTCATAGTGAACTAACATAAATGTTATTGAACGCCCAATCAGACGGTATAGTATCGAATTATTTAGCAATAAACGCTATGCCTTTAGGCCTCATGTCAGTCTTCTAAGTCGTGCCGTTTTAATTCAGCCGCTGCTAATTGTAACTAACGAATTAAATATATATTTTTTGCTTCGAACTTTCTTATTTTTAGTAATTTTTCATGACACAGGAGTTGGGAATATGGTCGCTGAGGTATTTCATGACCATTCGTTGGTTTCATTAACATTTTGTTGGCTTACATTATGTTTAATGAATACTCTCCTGGCGACATTTGAAAGAATTGAAAAAATATCTTTTTATTGTCGCCCCTAATAATAAAAGAAATTAAAAACTCAATTTAGTTAGAAAGTACAAAAGTCATTACCCACGGAAAAATATGTTTCATTATCTGTTTGACAGAAATTTTATTTATATTATACTAGTACCAATAAAGATACCTACCAACTGTTTCAAATTGATCTTAAAAAATAAATTTAGCGAAAAGAAAAAGAAAATATATGCCATTTCAGAAAGCGTAGCAATAAAACTTCGCTGGGAAACGTTAATTCTACGTGACGTTACTTTATCGAGTGAGGTCACTCGATTCCTCGAGATCAAAAACGTGATAAGGATACGAAACAAGCTGTAAAAGTAAAAGAAAGATATGCTCCATACATAAAAGATAGACCACGATTTATTGCCTTTGTGAGATCTTAATGATGATGAGATTTTTTATTCAGTATAGGTATAAAGTATTCTTGTCGTACAATAAATGTAGAGCAATGTCCTAATACTCGAGGCTTCATTCCCGCAGAGCCCTTAATATTTCCCGCACGATTTTTCAACCCTAATTTCATTCTGTCCGGATTAGTTGATTAAAAAAGGCAGTTTAAATAGCCTGTGCCCTTTGCCACAATTTTAGCTATATTTATACCAAATGTCAGGTTCAGATGGACGTACGTAAAGATATCGTAAAGCATATATTATTTATTATTATTAAAGTCTATGCACTTATACACTTTCACTCTACTGTACAACTTTAACCCAAATACAGCTTATCAAGTTTCATTCAATGGTTACAGTAATATTTATTTTCAATATATACTATTTCTAATCGCCAGAAATAAGAACATATAAAATCAACATTTTATTTATGACTTTATTTAATAACAAATTTTATTTTATTTAATAACAAAGTTTTATTTAATAACTGCATTGAATAGAATTTTATGTTTAATAAGGATAATGAAAAGCAACCTATTTCATTCAAACTATTTCAGTTTGTACTTGAACTATTCAGACGACTCAAACGTTTGACGTTGTTTGGCGCATCGCACAGTCGCCGCGCGCTCTCCCAGAGGCAATACTGTTTATTTGAATAGTTCTCGCTAATGAGCAAATTAATCTGCCGCTCGTTAGATGTGAACGTTTGGAGAACTGTGCTAGATGGAATCTTGCTGTATCTGTACAATAATTATACATACATAATTATATGCATACATAAATTGTTATGAATTTCAATTTACACCACTGGCAATTCGTAGATATAATTGAAATGCTAATATTAATGGATATCTACGTACGTATGTAACTTTACGCCTGTAATCCCCGAGGAGGTAGGTAGAGGAATGCAGAACACTCCCACGTTTCACCAGTTACGTTTACGTCCCACTATGGAATAGGTGGTGAACGTATTGCCATGCATCGGGCACATATCCAGACTCCGAA